>PVIY010011208.1:0-66149 GCA_004026745.1 Myrmecophaga tridactyla | reverse complement strand
TTTTTTGTCTGAAAATGTTTTAATTTCTCCCTCATTTTTGAAGGACAATTTTGCTGGATATAGAATTCTTGGTTGGCAGTTTTTCTCTTTTAATAATTTAAATAAATTTTCCCACTGTCTTCTCGCCTCCATGGTTTCTGCTGAGAGATCTGCGCATAGTCTTATTGGGCTTCCCTTGTATGTGATGGATTGCTTTTCTCTTGCTGCTTTCAAGATCCTCACTTTCTCTTTGACCTCTGACATTCTGATTATTAAATGTCTTGGAGTATGTCTATTTGGATCTATTCTCTTTGGGGTACGCTGCACTTCTTGGATCTGTAATTTTAAGTCTTCCATAAGAGTTAGGAAATTTTCAGTGATAATTTCCTCCATTAGTTTTTCTCCTCCTTTTCCCTTCTCTTCTCTTTCTGGGACACCCACAACACATATATTCATGCACTTCATATTGTCTTTCAATTCCCTGAGTCCCTGCTCATATTTTTCCATTTTTTTTTCCTATAGTTTCTGTTTCTTGTTGGATTTCAGATGTTCCATCCTCCAGTTTAGAGATCCTATGTTCTGTCTCTCGAAATCTACCATTGTAGGTTTCCATTGTTTTTTTCATCTCTTCTACTGTGTCTTTCATTCCCATAAGTTCTGTGATTTGTTTTTTCAGACTTTCAGTTTCTTCTTTTTGTTATTTCCTTGCCTTCTTTATATCCTCTCTCAATTCATTGATTTGGTTTTTGATGAGGTTTTCCATGTCTGTTCGTACATTCTGAATTAATTGTTTCAGCTCCTGTATGTCATTTGAATTGTTGGTTTGTTCCTTTGACTGGGCCATATCTTCAATTTTCCTAGTGTGATTTGATATTTTTTGCTGTCATCTAGGCATTTAATTACCTTAATTAGTTTATTCTGGAGATTGCTTTCACTTCTTTTATCTAGGGTTTTCTTGCTGGATGAATTTGTTTTTCTTATCCTGCCCTGTATGTGGCGTTTGTCTAACTGCAGGTCCCACCAGCGTAAGATGATGCGGTACCTTTAACTTTGGCTGGGGGCGTGGTGGAGACAGAGGAGAGGTTGTAGGCTGGTTTTAATGGCTTCAAATTACCAAGCCCTGGTGTCTGAATTCCTTGAGGGAGGGATTCCACCTGATTGGGCTTCACCCCTCCCCTGGGGAAGGCACAGGCTCCAGACAAGCCCCCAAAAGAGCTTACTTCTGCCTATGCCTGGGGCAGTTGCAGCCTGAAAAGTCCTGCCGCTGTATCCAGAGGCAGTCAAGCCTTTGTAGATACACAGCCACAAAAACCTCTGTTTCCTTCTTTTTTTTTTTTCCCCTTTTTCTGTCAGTCCTGCCCCCTTGGTGCTGGGGCAAAAATGAGCAACCTCCGCTTTGATCAGGCTCACCTAAGCTGGGGGCCTAATTTTAGTAGTCAGAATTTGTTAATTAGTTCCACAGTTGGCGTTTGATTGTGCCCAGTCCCTGCTGCTGGTAAAGTCCTTTCCTTTCCCCTCTGGGAAGTGGCCTGTGGGGGAGGGGTGCTGGCCACTGCAGCTTTGGGAACTCACGGTTCTCCGGGGTGCTCACAGCCCGTCCAGCTGGTCCAGGCTGGGGTATGCTGTGTGTCTGGTCACTGACATGGCCCCAGGAGCTGTTCTGTACTGTTTCTGGTTATTTAGTAGTTGTTCTGGAGGACAAACTAAAACGCACACGTTGTTAAGCCCCCGTCTTGACCTGGAAAAAATTTACGTTTTTACCAAGGGCATAGACACACAACTTTGAAATGTGTTTTATGAAATACTACTCACCCTACTAGGTATAATACACTCTGATATTTTCTATGCTGATCAAGTCAATGGTTAAAATGATGCTTCTGACCTACTAAATTGATTTCATGGCCCTTATTAGTGGGTCTAAGGCTTAAACTCTCCAAAGGACTTCTCAGATGTTAACTTGCATGAGACCACTTGGGGATCATGGCAGATGCAGAAACGAATTCATTTGGGAGGTGTGAGGCTGAGATTAGACCTAATAGCATCTAGGTGATTTTCATGCTGCTGATCCAGGACCTCACTTTAAGTAGCAAGAACTGGGAGAAGCTGGATTCTATAGGCATAGGAACAGCAGGTGAGGTGATGCTGCGGGCTGGGACATGAGGGTTTCTGATGAGGCTTGAGGTCCAGACTAGGAGAGTTGGGGGAAGGAGAGAGGGAAGTCCTGGCTGGTATAATTCCTCAAGCACCCCACTACCATCATTTTTCTAGTTCCTGGTATTTTCCACGGTGTCCTGTCCACCACTGCTGTTACCTGCTACCCACTCAGGTTTCTCTAAACTCTCCCACAAAGCCACAGAGGCCTTCCCTCTGTTCTTGGAGCAAACGCACTATGCAAAAAGACTTTTCTAATTTTTGGTAAGTAGACTGGGAGTCAAAGTTCTAACTCCCAGCTGAACCCTCCTTTTATTTTCATTTCGATCTTATCAAGAAACACTTGATAAGTAGCACAAAGATGGGAATTATCGCTGTTTGAGTACATCAGTGATGATAAGGATTAACTCTCCCCCTCCTCCCTATGCCATTTTACCTGTATCACTCTTCCCTTCCACCTTACATTAGACCTCTTGCCTCCCTTCTCTCCCAGGACAAAAAAAGGGCTGAGACACGTGATGTGATGTGGGCCGATGTCAGGTTGCAAGAAATAAGCTATGGGATGCATGAAGTCTTGGAAAAAATGGAGAAGAAAACCAGAGGGGCTGCAGGCAGGGTGGGGATTGGGAGAGCAAGAAAGGATTTTGTCATGGAAATGAGAGGAGGAGCCTCTTGTTTTCCATGAAATTTCACATTTCTGGCAGTTTCATGATGACCTTCCTGCTTACTCAGGTCCAGGGTCCATTTTGTTCCCTGGTGAACTCCTTTGGTGGCTGGTGGAACTGAGTGGCATGAGGCATTGGATTTTGGCATTTTGGTTCAAATGCGTCCCCAGCCAAGGAAGGAAGGATGTAAAGGTAATCCCTCCTCTTTAAAAAGGTGGCCTCTGTCCTCTCTCTCTCAGCCAACATGACAAGCAAACTCACTGCCCTCCCCGTCTATGTGGGACATGACTCCCAGGGGTGTGGACCTTCCTGGCAACGTGGGACAGAAATCCTGGAATGAGCTGAAACTCAGTATCAAGGGAATGAGAAAATCTTCTCAACCAAAAGGGGGACGAGCAAAATGAGACAAAATAAAGTGTCAATGGCTGAGAGATTCCAAACAGAGTTTAGAGGTTTTTCTGGAGGTTATTTAAATAGATATCACCTTTTTAGTTAAGGTGTAATGGAGAGACTGGAGGGAACTGCCTGAAAATGTGGAGCTGTGTTCCGGTGGCCATGTTTCTTGAAGATAATTATATGTGGCTGTTACAGTGTGACTGTGTAGTTGTGAGAACCTTGTGTCTTGTGCTCCTTTTGTCTACCTTATCGACGGACAAGTAAAACATATGGATTAAAAATAATTAAATAATAGGGGGAACAAATGTTAAACTAAATTTAGTAGATTGAAATGCTGGTGATCGGTGAAGGGGAGGGGTAAGGGGTATGGTATGTATGAATTTTTTTCTGTTTTCTTTTTATTGCTTTTTCTGAATTGATGCAGATGTTCTAAGAAATGATCATGATGATAAATATACAACTATGTGATGATAGTGTGAGTTATTGATTATATAACGAGAACAGAATGATCATATGATAAGAATGTTTGTGTTTGTATGTGGTTATGTATCATAAATAATAAATAAATAAAATTAAAAAAAAAAAGGTGGCCTCTGTGAATAGCTGTTACTCTGGGGGGAAAGAAGAAATGTTAGGACAGAGTATTACCGAAATGTCTAAAATATGAATATCTTTTGGTTTTTTTTTAGATTTACCTGCAGGACTGTTGAAAGCTCAATTATCCAAGATGCCTGTCCCTCCCCCTCCTGCACCTCCACCACCACCGACATTTGCACTGGTGAGTTTTTCCTCCCTATTCAGCATCTACCCATAAAGCAAGCCAGATGAAATAAAAACCTAGCATACATGTATTTTTTGCGGCATATTTGCATTTTGGCTTAAGTGTGCTATAACAGGCATTCCAGGTGCCCAGAATAGGCCAAACCCTGAGACCTAGCAAACACAAACAATGCCAAGGTTTGTGTTGGTTAAGGTCTCATGCAATGCGTAGTACAAGTGTGGAATATGGATCAGTTAGATTTTTTTCTGCCATGTCCAGTGAAACATCCTGTTAGTTCCTAAGCACCAGCCCCAAGACTGGGGTTTGCAGAAGCAGTTCTGAGACCAACATGTACTGTTTCCATTCAAATGAACTCTAACTTCTAACCTTTGATGCCTGGACAGGACAGTCTCAAAACCTAGTCTCATTCTGTCTGGAAATGCATCCATTACATTACTGTCCTATGGTCTCACTCCTTCCTTTTTCTCTGCCTTCCCCTCTCCCCCTTTCTTCCCTTTCTCTGTTTTTGACAAATACCCTCCCCAATCCCACCACCCTTTACATACAGACTCAAAATCCCCTTTAAGTCTATCCTTACATCTAGATTTTTACTTTCCAAACGAAGTTCTTGATTCAGTGTGGCCCCTTGATAGCCTGGCCTTGGAAGTCAGTTAGTGCACCCTTTACCAGGCAGCACTTTCCCTGGACGCAGAGCTCCACAGGGAGCTCCCAAATATGTTCCATGACAGAGGCTGCCTCCAGGACTGAAGCCTTCGCTGCTAAGGAGCCCCACAATGTAATGACCCTTCACGTATTTTTTCCCATTCTTAAACTTTTTATTTCAAACTTAATGGATAGTTTCAAAAATAATACAAAACCCATACAGAGAACTCCAACATACCCCCCAACCCAGTAACCCACATCCATCAACTTTTTTTTGGGCAAGGGCAGACACTGGGAATCCATCAACTTTTTTTTTTTTAATTAATTAAAAAAAAATACAACAACAAACGCAAACATTCTTAACTTAAGATCATTCCATTCTACATATATAATCAGTAATTCACAATATCATCACATAGTTGCATATTCATCATCATGATCATTTCTTGGAACATTTGCATCTATTCAGAAAAAGAAATAAAAAGAAAACAAAAAAATTCATATGTACCATACCCCTTACTCCTCCCTTTCATTGATCGCTAGCATTTCAAACCAAATTTATTTTAACATTTGTTCCCCTATTATTTATTTTTATTCCATATGTTCTACTCATCTGTTGACAAGGTAGATAAAAGGAGCATCAGACACAAGGTTTTCACAATCACACAGTCACATTGTGAAAGTTATATCATTATACAATCATCTTCAAGAAACATGGCTACTGGAACACTGCTTTTACATTTTCAGGCAGTTCCCTCCAGCCTCTCCATTACGTCTTGACTAACAAAGTGATATCTATTTAATGCGTAAGAGTAACCTCCAGGATAACCTCTTGACTCTGTTTAGGCTCTCCCAGCCACTGACACTTTATTTTGTCTCATTTCACTCTTCCCCCTTTTGGTGGAGAAGATTTTGTCAATCCCTTGATGCTGAGTCTCAGCTCATTCTAGGATTTCTGTCCCACGTTGCCAGGAAGGTCCACACCCCTGGGAGTCATGTCCCACGTTGACGGGGGAGGGTGGTGAGTTTGCTTGTTGTGTTGGCCGGAGAGAGAGGCCACATCTGAGCAACAAAAGAGGTTCTCTTGGGGGTTACTCTTAGGCCTAATTTTAAGTAGGCTTGACCTATCCTTTGTGGGGTTAAGTTTCATATGAACAAACCCCAAGTTTGGGGTCTCAGCCTATAGCTTTGATTGTCCGCACTGCTTGTAAGAATATCAAGAATTCAACTTGGGGAAGTTGAATTTTCCCCCTTTCTCACCATTTGCAAACAGACTTTGCAAATACTTTTTTATTCACTGTTAAAATCACTCTGGGATTTATTGGGGCATCACTCTGGACAAACCAACAAAATCTCATGCCCTATTCAAGGTTCCATGTACTTATGGTGTTCAATTAAGCTGTCTACGTTAGTTATATTAGGAAAAGCACCAGTCAAAATATAAATTTGTACCAAATAAACATTTTTTGCTTTAGTTTCATGAATGTTAAAATTTTAAAATATTAATTATCATCTATTTTCAACACCCTGCAGTAATGACATTCCTTTGTTCTTCCTCATGCAAAAACATTTTTAAAATTTGCACATTTAGTCACTATCATTATACACTCTAGGCTTTCCTAGATTATACCATCTCAGTCTTTATCATCTATCTTTCTTTCTGATTTCATTTGTGCCCCCAGCCCTCCTCCCTCTATCATTCTCACATTCAGCTTCATTCAGTATTTTAACATAATTGTATTACAGTTAAGTAATATTGTGCTATCCATTTCTGAGTTTTTACAATTAGTCCTGTTGCACAATTTGTATCCCTTCAGCTCCAGTTACCCAAGGTCCATCCATGTTGTTACATACTTCATAACTTTATTCTGTCTTACAGCTGCATAGTATTCCATCATATGTATATGCCACCATTTGTTTAGCCACTCATCTGTTAATGGACATTTTGGCTGTTTCCATCTCTTAGCAATTGTAAATAATGCTGCTATAAACAATTGTAAATAATGCTGCTATAAACATTGGTGTGCAAATGTCCATTTGTGTCCTTGCCCTCATGTCCTCCGAGTAGATACCTAACAATAGTATTGCTGGGTTATATGTCAATTCTATATTTAGCTTTTTGATGAACTTCCAAACTGCCTTCCACAGCAGTTGTACCATTTGACAGTCCCACCAACAGTGAATAAGTGTGCCTCTTTTTCCACATCCTTTCCAGCACTTGTCATTTTTTGTTTTATTGATAATGGCCATTCTGGTGGGTGTGAGATAGTATCTCATTGTGGTTTTGATTTGCATTTCTGTAATAGCCAGGGAAGTTGAGCATCTTTTCATGTGCCTTTTGGCCATTCGTATTTCCTCTTCTGAGAAGTGTCTGTTCAAGTCTTTTGCCCACTTTGTTGTCTGTCTTTTTGTTGTGAGTTGAACAATCTCTTTATACATTCTGGATACTAGACCTTTCCTGATTTATCATTTCCAAATATTGTCTCCCATTGTGTAGGCTGTCTTTTTACTTTCTTGACAAAATTCTTTGATGTGCAAAAGTGTTTAATTTTGAGGAGTTCCCATTTCTTTCTTTCTTTCTTCAGTGCTCTTGCTTTGCGTATAAGGTCTAGAAAACCGCCTCCTAGTATAAGATTTATAAGATATTTTCCTACATTTTCCTCTAACTGTTTTATGGTCTTAGATCTAATGTTTAGGTCTTTGATCCATTTTGAGTTAATTTGTTTATAGGGTGTGAGATATGGATCCTCTTTCATTCTTTTGCATATGGATATCCAGTTCTCTAGGCACTATTTATTGAAGAGACTGTTCTGTCCCAGGTGAGTTGGCTTGACTGCCTTATCAAAGATCAGTTGTCCATAGTTGAGAGGGTCTATATCTGAACACTCTATTCTATTCCATTGGTCAGTATGTCTATCTTTATGCCAGTACCATGCTGTTTTGACCACTGTAGCTTCATAATATGCCTTAAAGTCAAGTAGCGTGACCTCTTTATTTTTTTTTCCTCAGGATACTTTTAGCTATTCAGGGCACCCTGCCCGTCCAGATAAATTTGGTTATTGGTTTTTCTATTTCTGAAAAGTAAGTTGTTGGGACTTTAATTGGTATTGCATTGAATCTGTAAATCATTTAGGAAGAATTGACATCTTAACTATATTTAGTCTTCCAATCCATGAACACAGTATGCCCTTCCATCTATTTAGGTCTTCTGGGATTTCTTTTAACGATTTCTTGTAGTTTTCTTTGTATTGGTCTTTTGTCTCTTTAGTTAAATTTATTCCTAAATATTTTATTATTTTGGTTGCAATTGTAAATGGAATTTTTTTCTTGATTTCCCCCTCAGATTGTTCATTACTAGTATATAGAAACACTACAGATTTTTGAGTGTTGATCTTGTAACCTGCCACTTTGCTGTACTCATTTATTAGCTCTAGTAGTTTTGCTGTGGATTTTGGGGGGTTTTCGACATATAGTATCATATCATCTGCAAACAGTGAAAGTTTTACTTCTTCCTTTCCAATTTGGATTTCTTGTATTTCTTTTTCTTGTCTAATTGCTCTGGCTAGAACTTCCAACACAATGTTAAATAACAGTGGTGATAGTGGATATCCTTGTCTTGTTCCTCATCTTAGGGGGAAAATTTTCAGTTTTTTCCCATTGAGGATGATGTTAGCTGTGGGTTTTTCATATATTCCCATTATCATTTTGAGGAAGTTCCCTTCTGTTGCTATTCTTTGAAGTGTTTTCAACAGGAAAGGATGTTGAATTTTGTCAAATGCCTTTTCTGCATCAATCGAGATGATCATGTGGTTTTTCTGCTTTGATTTGTTGATATGGTATATTACATTAATTGATTTTCTTATATTGGACCATCCTTGCATACTGGGATGAATCCTACTTGGTCATGTTGTATAATTCTTTTAATGTGTTGCTGGATTTGATTTGCTAGAATTTTGTTGAGGATTTTTGCATCTATATTCATTAAAGAGATTGGTCTGTAGTTTTCTTTTTTTGTAATACCTTTGTCTGGCTTTGATATGAGGGTGATGTTGGCTTCGTAGAATGAGTTAGGTAGCTTTCCCTCCTCTTCAATTTTTTTGAAGAGTTCGAGCAGAATTGGTACTAATTCTTTCTGGAATGTTTGGTAGAATTCACATGTGAAGCCATCTGGTCCTGGACTTTTCTTTTCGGGGAGCTTCTTAATGACTGATTCATTTTCTTTACTTGTGATTGGTTTCTTTAGGTCATCTATTTCTTCTTGAGTCAGTGTTGGTCGTTCATGCCTTTCTCGGAAGTTGTCCATTTCATCTACATTGTTGTATTTATTAGCATAAAGTTGTTCATAGTGTCCTGTCATTACTTCCTTTATTTCTGTGGGGTCAGTGGTTATGACTCCTCTTCCATTTCTGATCTTACTTATTTGCATCCTCTCTCTTCTTCTTTTTGTCAATCTTGCTATGGGTCCATCAATCTTATTGATTTTCTCATAGAACCAGCTTCTGGTTTTGTCAATTGTTTTCATATTCTCAGTATCATTTATTTCTGTTCTCATCTTCATTATTTCTTTCCTTTTGCTTGCTTTGGGGTTAGTTTGCTCTACTTTCTCTAGTTCTTCCAAGTGGACAGTTAATTCTTCAATTTTTGACCTTTCTTCTTTTTTCATATAGGCATTTAGGGCAATAAATTTCCCTCTTAGCACTGCCTTTGCTGCATCCCATAAGTTTTGATATGTTGTGTTTTCATTTTCATTTGCCTTGAGATATTTACTGATTTCTCATGTAATTTCTTCCTTGACCCACTGATTGTTTAAGAATCCATCAACTTTTAACACATTGCCACGTTTTTCTGTATCACTCTATTCATCCATTTATCTATCTACTTTTTAAACATTTGAGAGTGGGTAGTTTACATCATGCTCCTCGGTTTTAAATCATGCTTCTCAAAGTAGCGCTGAACGATTTGTTAGAGTCCCAAGGGGATAAGTAGTGTAGTTGGGGAGTAAGTACCTAGACACATTTATAACAACTCAAGAGTAATTTTTGACTGTTGTTTCTAATAATATTGTGTTTTCTATGTCTGCCCCCCCTCCCCATACACACACTAATTCATTGTTTAATAGTTCCTTACTGTGTTACAAAACTACGAGTCCATGATGGAACGGGAACAACATTTTTTTCACTCTGGTCCTTCACATAGTCTGAGAAGCCTGATCTGGCTAACATAGCAGGATTCCTTTATATTTCCTCAGTAGTGTGGATTATATACCACGGCTGGGTGGGATGTGGATTAATTTTTTTTTTAATTTTAGTAGTGACATACTTATTTTAATGTGTGTTTTAAAAATTATAACCAGCACATCAAACCCAGGGTTTTTATAGCCAGTTAATTTATTAATTTAAAATAAAATACTCACTGAAAAATAGAATACTAAATAATCTAGGGACTTGATTAAATGAAAAATATTAAATAAATAAGTAGCATGGGGGCATGAGAAGATGATAGAAATCATGAAATTGTACCAAGATGACAGAAATCTGAAAAGTCCTCGTTTATATTTTCGACTAATTTCTATCCATTATT
Source organism: Myrmecophaga tridactyla (assembly GCA_004026745.1). Taxonomy (NCBI): domain Eukaryota; kingdom Metazoa; phylum Chordata; class Mammalia; order Pilosa; family Myrmecophagidae; genus Myrmecophaga; species Myrmecophaga tridactyla. Next base: position 55,955 of record PVIY010011208.1, on the reverse strand, counting down.
ACCTAACCAAAAGCAAGATCCCAGAGAAATAGAATATAGAGGTAAGAAAAGGGAAAGGTGGGTTGGTGAACATCACGGGACACTTGCAGTGTAACAGTGCAAGAGAGAAGTTAGCGCTGAAGGAGGTCAGGTGTCAAAATAAATTTTGAGACAAACAGGAAGCCACTGAAGGTTGCTGACCCAAAGTGTTAAGAGATCCATTTAACTTCTCCGGGTCTCAGGTTTTTCATCCTTAAAATGAAGACAGCAGGTAATTTTGAAGGTTCTTTCCAATCTTCAATAGAAGATGATCCCATTAGCAAAAGCAAACTATATGCAAAGAATATTTCTGGAAGGACAAAAATCACTAATAGGGCTGCTTCAGAGGAGTGGCAGGGCTGAAGGGAAAGGGGCATTTTATATCTCACATTTACCCTTCTCTTAGGATAAAGGGATGGTTCTGGGGTTGAAGAGCCAGTATTTGAATCATGGCTCCTCCTGTTACAAACTGGGTGACTGAGGCAAACAATTTAATCTTCCTGTGCTTTCATTTTCTCATCTGTAAAATGGAAATAATAACTCATGGGGTCGATAAGGACTAAATTAATTAATAACATGTAAAATACTTAAAAATAGTGTCTGGCCCATGGTAAGAGCTACTTAAGTATTAACAAGTTATGATGATCATTAATATATTTCAAGTCTCAGTTTAACACATGGTACTTCTATTTGGCTACTTCAGAGTTTTTCTTAGCTCTTACTCTGCCTGTAAATCCGAAAATAAATAACTGGGTGAGATATTAAGCCATCATTTCCCCCAGGTTTATCTACTGTGGGCCTCCGTGCCATATCTGAAGTTAGATCCCTTTAGGAAGGCTGGGGACCAGTCAGGAGGGACTCCCAGATCTGCTGGAAGGACTTGTGGATTTGAGGCCACTGGATTCTCCCTGGGACCAGGCAAGACCAGTCCATTTCCCAAGTGTGACAGACCCCAGCAAATGCCGGTGTCTCAGTCTGTATGCTGGGCTCTTGGTGTTCTGTTCCCTAAAATACTCTGAAGAAACAAGATGGCAATTTCACAGTAAGAACCTTTCCCTGGAATTCTGGAAACATAAGAAAATGTGCAGACATTTTAGGGTAGTGCCTTTGTCCAGTCTGTAACTTCTTCTCTGAGCTAAGCTTTCAATGAGATTAAACACCAGGAACATCTTAGGCCAAAGGGGCATGAGGGAACACTTGAGGGTAATGAAAATATTCTGTATCTTGATTGTGGTGGTAGTTACACAAGTACATATGTTTATCAAAACTGGTAGAACTGTGTGCCAGTAGTTGCATGTAAATTATACCTCAGTAAATGTGATTGAAAAAGAAAGTTGTCAGCAATGTAAACAAAGGAATTATTTTCTAAAACTATAAATGGATTTTTTTAAAGAGCCTTAGAGTTGACCCCTGTGCTAGAGACGATTTTCCTTTGCACCAGGTGAGTTCTAACACATGGGCATTTCTTCAAGGCACATTCTGGATAATGAAATCTAGTAGTATCCTCAGGATCCTCCCAAACTTCAGATTCCCTTCTCATTTCTAGCCATCCAACCCTGGCTCTTTACTTATGTCCAAATCGTGGTCAGAATTTTCAGAGACTTTTATGCGGGACTCTTCCTGTGTTAAAAATGAATGTAATTTATAGCTGCATCTGCTCCCAAACATCTGGGTCTTAAAAAGAATGACATCGGGTCTAAAACTCGCAGAGAATTCACAACTTATTGCCAAGAATGTTAATAACAAGCTTCCAGTGCTTTAGCTGCCCTATCTGAATGTTGTAGTACATGGTTTTAGTCGAAGAGATGACTATGAGTTTGCATGGTTTCCTTTCAGGCAAATACGGAAAAGCCTACCTTGAATAAGTCAGAGCAGGCTGGGAGAAATGCTCTCCTCTCTGATATCAGCAAAGGGAAAAAACTAAAGAAGACAGTCACCAATGACAGAAGTGCACCAATACTGGACAGTAAGTGAAAAAAATTATTTTCCATGGTTTACAGCCTAATAATCAACTCCACCCTTCCCCCCCCCCCCCCACCCCACACAGAATTTTTGTTTTGGTTGACAACAGCTGCAAAGCCAGCAGAATAAGGGACTGTATCACTTGCAGGCTGGTGCTCCAGCTTTGGGATCCCCCTTTAATGCTGCAGGAAGCCTGTATAATAATTCTTTGTCTAAGACACACACAGCAGCAATTCTCTGAGTTGTCCGTAACACTTGGTAAAATTTAACCCATTGCTCCTCGTGCTGCAGATCAGGAGGCAATTTGAATATGGACTGAGCCTAGCCTTGGAATCAGAGGACTTGAGTTCAAGTCTAGCATGTCTATCACTCTGATTCTCCAAGCCTTATTGTCTTCATTTGTAAATGGAGATAATAATACCTGTTCTACCAAATTCACAAGTTTGTTGTGGGCATCAAATAAGACAATGTCTGGAAAAGTGCTTTGTAAACCTGGAATGTGATTATAGTATCATTAAGAGTATATAATAATCTTCTTGCTTGGAGATAAAATAAGAGATTCAAAATTAAGGACACTGCTATGAAGTTATATGCTAAAACATTTTAAAATTGTAAAGAAATTAATTTTCCAAGGAAAATATAAATTTGCCATAATTTATTCAGGAAGTCTCATGACTAAGAAAAAAGTTGCAAATATCAAACTGTTTTCTCTCCAAAAAGCACTGGAGCCAGATGATTTTATCAGTCACTTGTCTCAGATTTCAAGAAGCAGCTCATTCAAATGCTCTGTAAATCATTCCCAAACTGGAAAAGATGGAAAGCTACCTGATAAGTGTGATCCTAAGTTCAAACCTGACAGAGAGCACCCACACAAAAGGAGAGCTTCAGATCAGTGATTCTCAACCAAGGCTGATTTTGCTCCCCAGGGAAAAATCATTTCAAGATGTGGAAATGTCTGGGAACATTTTTAGTTGTCACTACTTGGGTCAGAGAGAGGCCCCCTGCTACCTCTCTCTGCTACCGCCACATTGATATCTAGTGGGTAGAGGACAGGGACACTGAAAAACGTCCTACAATGCACAAGACAGCCCCTACCATGAAGAATTATCCAATTCAAAAAGACAGTAGTTCCAAGGTTAAGAAACCCTATTATATATCATATATGATCACAGATGAGAGGATACCAAGTAAAATACAACAAAAATCTAATTCAATAAAATACAACAAAAATCTAATTCAATAATATGTTAAAAGAAGTCAGCAAGACCAACGTTTATCTCATTTTTCGTATTAGGAAGTATATTAAGACTTTTAATCCATCACATCATAAGAAAAACTACATAAAATCATCTTGGTAGATACTGCATAGGAATTGGATAAAATTCAATGGCATAAGAAAGTTTTAAAATCCTAAAAAGAAAATTCCTACTTCACTGAAAATTTTTTTAAAAAATGTTTTTTTCAAACTAATTGTCTGTATTTCATTTTGAAAAATTAGGGGTATTCATATTAAAATCAAAACAAAATATGGTTGCCTTGAGCAAAGATAATTGACATCATTACAGAAGTTTGGCCATCATAAAATAAGATATACAACTTAGAAAAGGGGAGTCAAAACCTACACTACTTGCAGACCATATGTCTACTAGAAAATCCAAGATAATAAATGTTTTATAAATTCTAATTTAGAAAATACAGCAAAGCAGTTTATGAAATGTTCTGATGCCAACAACTATCAATTTAAAAATATAATAGTAAAAACATTCCTGAAAATGTCAGAATGGGCATTGCCCAAAGATTCCTATAGATTGAGAGAAGGACAAAAGAAGGAGGAGGAGGTATAAATAGGATTTAACAAATGAGTATGACTGCTGAATTGCTATATTAATATTCCTTCTAGCTTCCAATATTTAGGAGTAGCTAGAAGGAAAAATCCGAGATAGAGGAATGGTAGCCCGTGACAAATTCTGGGATCTGTTCAGTAATTACTTGTTGAAACATGCTTTGAAAATTATTGCTTTTTTCTTTCTTTGCTTTGTATATATGTTATATTTTACAATTTAAAGAGTTTCAAAAATAAAAAGTAAAAAAAACACATTCCTTTCACAATTCTGACAAAAATTTATTAAGTGTGAGCTAAATCATGAAAACTGTGAAACTTTACTGAAAAACACGGAAGACATGAGTCGATGGGAAAATATACCATGTCCCCAAACAAGAAGTCTAAATATCATAAAAGTGTAGTTCTCTCAGATTAACTTGTAGATTTCATGTAATAACCTATTAGAGACTCAGCAGGGGTTTTTTTTTTTAGGGGAAGTAGACACAGAACTTTGAACAATGTTCAACCTCATAAAATAAAACCATAAATACATACAGAGGGTGTTAAGAGGTCATTTTTAAGAGGGTATAGTCATGACTGTCACACAGATATAAAATGAACAATTGTGTGAAAGGTATTATTTAATCATTAATTAATGAGGGAACCAGTATGATGTTAATTCAAAGTGCCATACATATAGGCAGATAAGTGCTGAACTATATGTGAAGTGGCTCAATAATTAATTGTATTTCATTTTATACAACTAATTTGTATTTCTGTGGACAAATACCATTTGCATTATTATAAGTTTTCTACAGTTTACAGAGTTATAAAATAGCTTAAAGACAGTGAAAGGCAAAAATAGCACCAAGGCTAGACAGTATTCTCAGTGGTCTTTTTCTTTCTTCTTTTATTTGTTTGCCTTTTTCAAAATCTTTCCGTTTTTCCTGACAAAATAAATGCAAAATAAGAGAAACTCTTTATATCTTCTCACATTGCAAAGAATGTTTTAAAATGTTAAAGCCCACCTGGTGCCTGCCCATGCAAAAAAAAAAAAAAAAAAAAGTTAAAGCCCAGTGTTGACAGGATATTAAAAATAATCATTTTTATGTATTGCTGATGTCAACCTTTTTGGAGGGCATTTTTGCATTGTGTATCCAGAACATTAAAAATGTACATCTTATTTCATCCAGTAATTCTTCTTCTAATTTATAATAAAGAAATAATAAATGCAGATAAAAATTTGTGTACAAGCTGTTCATAATAATCTTATTTATGATATAAAAATTAAAATCAATCTAAAAGATCAAGTTAAATAAATAAATTACAGTACATCCATGTTCTAAAATACAATGCAACCATGTAAACTCATATTTTCAAAGAATAGATAATGTCAATAAAATGCTAATGTGAAAAAAAAACTGGCTAAAAGCTGTGTATTGAATTTGATCTTAATTTTAAGGAAAAAAAGCAAAAACACACATATAAATGGAGAAAGTACTGGCGGGAAAAATACACCAAAATGTTAACTGAATATTCCCATGAAGTAACATTATAAGATATTTTATTTCCTTCTTTATTTGCCAAGTCTTAGGTAGGCTGTAGAATAGACGTTAACCCATTCTCAGGTGGGGATCAGGAGACAAGTCATTGTCTGTTACTGTTCTTCCACCCCTAGGTGTGTGGAAATGGTAATGGGGAGAAATCTCTCCTTTTCAGACTGGGGTAGGGTGAACCCTTAAAACCCTGTGTTAATGAAGAAATCCCACTGGTCCATCACAGGTGCAGGGTAGGTATTTTCATACATGTAAAAAGATTGTGTTTTTTTCCATGCAGAACCTAAAGGAGCTGGTGGTGGTGGTGGCTTTGGTGGGGGCAGCGGCGGTGGTGGATTTGGTGGTGGAGGCAGCGGTGGCGGTGGCAGCAGTGGAAGCTTTGGAGGTGGTGGCCCACCCGGTTTGGGAGGGCTGTTCCAGGCTGGAATGCCGAAGCTAAGATCCACAGCCAGCAGAGATAATGGTAATGAGAATTTCCTTCTTTCTTAATAACTGAAAACAGGCAGTTTGGCAGTGTGGAGACTTGGCATACCCTGCAAAGCATTGCCCCATTTAAAACATTTTAGATCATTCATTTTAAATGTTAACACTTACTATATAACAGAGAGACTCTATTTAGCATCCTCCTTTTTTAATCAGGATCGGACAACTCTGTAGAGCTATTATGTTTTTGTCCAGTGTTCTTTGGTAACCTGTACATGAGGGTAAGCTAGAGTAGGAAGAAAAGGAAGAAGAAAATGGAGCATGCCACCCCTGGAAACTGTTTGGTGACCTGACATTTTCAGCTTTCTTTGTAAGGTAGCCGAACCCAGCTGTCCAGTGTGGTAAATACTTAGAATCACTTACCAAAAATTCTGTATAGGACTTTATATTGAATATGATTATGAATTTTACTAAATCTAATAAAGGTGTTTTGCATGACAGACATTTGATATTTCAGTACCAGTGATTCTAGGTGTTTCTCTGCAGGGGGCAGAGGAAATGAATCCAACAAGATTATCTATGAACTTGATGGCAGAGAGAAGAGTTGAGCCTGATTATGCTAAATTTAAAACCTTACAAAGGTGCATGGGTGATTCAGTGGTAGAATGTTCGTCTGCCATACAGGAGAGCCAGGTTCAATTCTCAGCCCATGTATCAAAAACACAAAGGAACAAAAAAACAGAACCTTACAGAGCACTTGAGGCTATCTCCTGAATACTATGGGAGCTCAAGAAATTTTACCATAGAACGGTTTTCTTTTTTAATGTTTACCGTGTTTGGAGGAATTTCATTTTCAATTCTGTGACCAACAAGAACTTTTAAAATGTCCACTGGGAAAGTATGAAATTTTCACATTCCTGTGATGATAAGTTCACTGACTCCTCAGGCTCAGCTGACTGTTTTAGCACGAGTTGGTCAAAATCTACAAGGAGACTCAGTAACAATATGAGGGAGTCTATAAAAACCACCAGAAGGATTTAAGGCAGCTGAGAAATGCATACATTCGGTAGTTTTAACAGTAGGTAAAGAAATTAACAAAAGAAAAATAGAAGTAAAATAATAAAATGAAGGTAGGATCGAAGTTAGTGCACAAAGTGGTTATCCAAACATCCTGTGTCATGTGAAAGGGTGCGGTAACTGCAGCTTTGATACAAACTTCCTCGTCAAAACACTAAGAGGATGATATAACTCAATCACAAATAGGTGATATAAAAATATATCATATACTCAAGGAAAGCGCAGCTTTTTCTAGTGCTAAAGTCTAAATTAAAAACTCTCTCTATAAAATCTACCATAAATCCCTCCAAATGCCTCTCATTGTACCTTGGATAAAATCCAAACTCCTCCTTCTGGCCCACAGAACTCTTTATGTTTGGGCCCTGGCTGGCCACTCAGCTCCATTTCTTGAAGCTGCCCTCTGTGTTCCCTCTGCCCAGTGCACACAGCCTGGTTTTTGACCTTGAAACCTCGGTCCCACCTCGAGGCCTTGCACCTGCTGGGCCCTCTGCCTGAAGCACTTTTCTCCCTCACCTTTGCGTGCCTGCCTCCTTGTCAGGCCTCAGATCAAATGCCACATCCTCAGACCTGTCTCCACCCACCCCATCTGCCCTAGCCTCTCTAGACACTTCATCTCATCACCCTTATTTTAAATTTCTTTTTACTTCTTGTAACTATCTGGAAATATTTATTTATTTACATGTTTAACATTTATCTCCTCCACAGAAATGTATACAGTAAGAGAGCAGACTTTTCTATTTTGTTCACCACTCTGTCTCTAGCATCCAGAATAATGGCTGGCATATAGCAGGTGCTCAATAAATATTTGATGTTTTAATTACCTTGTGGTTGAAGTGGTAGACAACATTTTAAGGCCAATCATTTTCTCAGAATTATCCTAGGGTCCAAGAGATTCTGGGGTGGTGGATTGATGTTTTTCCATGTCTTTGGTTCTCCCTTTAAGTACCTACCTTTGTTGAACCAGATCAGTTCTCTATCAATTATGTGATAGGATTGTTCTGCCCTGCTAATATTAAAGAAGAAGTTGACCCAGTAGGAAAAAAAATTGTATAGTTCTCTTTTTTGCAGATTAAGACAGTCCACTGGCCTTGACTCTTTCAATTACACTTTGTTTGACAGTTCCCTTTTCCTTTCTTAGTTCTTTCTTACTGCAATCCTAACTTTTCTATTGTATTTCTCCACTTTTTCTTGGGAATTTCTCTTCAAAAGTACTAGGAAGCCTTTGCATATGGAGCTTTATATTGGGATTACTAATTTGTATACCTGAGAGGGATAAATTATGTCTCAAACCTGAGAGGTACAAGGGGCTGAAGTTGAATAGACGGAGATAAAACAAAATCTTTAGCAGAAATCCCATTTACCAGTGTCACCTACACTTGTCTTCTCATAATAATAAGAGATCTTCCAAACTCTTATCAACTCCATCATCATTCTTGTCTATACAGTATATTAAGCAATCTCTCCAAAATCCTTTTGAAAGCTGCTGGGTTGCAGAATCTGCAATTAGAAGTTTCCAGAAAGCTTGTGGTGTATTCCTCTGCTTCTAGGAAAGACCACACATAACCTTGTTTATATAAATAGTTACCTGTATTTTGTAGCACTCTAGGAAAGGGCTTCCAATAGCTAGTAATGTACTCTGTACTCTGATTTTCCTTAAGGTCTCTAATTCTGGGGAAAAAATATTTTTTTTCCTGTTCTTCAGATTTTGGAGGAAGTCGACCACCGATTTTGCCTCCAGGAGGAAGATCCACTGCTGCCAAACCTTTTTCACCCCCAAGTGGCCCAGGAAGGTTTCCGGTGCCTTCTCCAGGCCACAGAGGTGGTCTCCCAGAGCCTCAGAGGAACCGGCTGCCTCCCCCAAGGCCTGACGTGGGCTCAAAGCCCGATACCATTCCCCCTCCAGTACCTAATACGCCAAGACCCACTCAATCAAATCTGCACAACCGGGGCTCCCCACCAGTGCCTGGGGCACCCAGGCAGCCCAGCCCTGGGCCTACACCTCCTCCTTTCCCTGGAAGCCGAGGTGCTGCGTTTGGAGGGGGTTCCCTGCGGCAGACACCCTCGAGCTCTGCCTCCCCCTTCTCCAACAGGCCGCCCCTCCCCCCAACCCCAAGCAGGTCTTTGGATGACAAGCCCCCTCCTCCGCCACCTCCCGTGGGCAGCAGACCTTCCATGCACAGGGAAGCAGTGCCACCTCCGCCTCCTCAGAACAGCAAGCCTCCAGTGCCTTCCACCCCGCGGCCTTCCTCCTCCTCACAGGCCCCACCTCCACCGCCGCCACCCAACAGGCCTGGCCCCCCACCCCTGCCTCCAGGTTCCAGTGGCAACGACGAAATCCCAAGGCTCCCACAGCGGAATTTGTCCCTTACTTCTTCTGCACCCCCCTTACCTTCATCAGGACGTTCGGGCCCTCTTCCTCCCCCGCCCAATGAGAGACCCCCTCCTCCAGTGAGGGACCCACCAGGCAGATCAGGTATGGCAAGAGGGGGTGTGGGTTTTCTCTCTAACACCTAGTTTGCCAGAATGCCGCCGATAATTGTGCAAGTGAATATATGATTGCTTTATGCTTTCTAGAGGCAGTTAACGTGTATGATTTCTTCTTGACCCCATGGAAACTTTATAGGAAAGGGGCACTATTTCTATCCATGTTTTAGAGATGAGGAGACTGAGTAAACAGAAGTTAAATGATCACAAGCCAGTTAATAAAGAAGAGGCTAGATCTTGAATCCTGCATCTCTGAGATGTCCTTGCCGCTCTACTACCCTGCATCCCTAATGTGAATTTCAGCTGTCTTAATTGGGGAAATAAATTCCTATCTGCTACAGGAGAGCTCTGTTATGTTACTGAGAATGGCAGTTACTTAAGAGCTAATGAACTTCAGAAATTTTCTCTTCATCTGTCAAGCTTTGAGGCTACTTCCCTATTTATTAAGGACAAATGTTTTAAAAACAAAAAGAGTCCATTTTGCCACTTGTTATCATCTTTGGCATAAACATTGTGTGGAGAATCAAACGGATAGTACACCGGCTCTTTATAAAAATACTCATAAGTACTTCTCAGAATTTGCATGCAGCTTCATGGGTTGAAAGGCCTGTTGAGACCCATCTATGATCCCACCCCCAGGGGCTGAGAAATCTTATTGAAGGGAAGAGCTCTCAGAATGTAAAGTTGAGGATTCCGCAGTTTGCATGCACTCTTTCTCCTGTCTGCAGCAGATTATAATAGGCACTTTTAGTAGAATAGATGCACTGACTTGTTTTGTAGTGGTTGTTGATGGTCTCTGCAGAACCATCTATTTTTTTGTTTGTTTTACCTTAATCATGCATGATGTCTGGAAATGGGGCATTTTTTCTTTGAAGTTAACTGACCTTTGACCTTGTGACCTCATAAGTCTAATAAACTCCATTCTTTAAACCAGTAGTCTCAAACTTGGCCACATGCTAGAATCACTATGGGAGCTTTCAAATTTGCTGATGCCTGGGTGCCCTTCCCAGGGTTTCTGTTTTAATTGGCTTGGAGAAACAGACAGGGTGGGCAACAGGTTATTTGAAAGCTTTCCAAGGACTGTACCATAAGATCTGAGAACTGCTTCTTTAAACCATTCTGCCGTTAATGGTTGATTAGATTATAGAAAACTTACTAGACTCTGAAAAACTTTTGAGGTCATCTAATCCCTAGACATAGTGGCATCTCATTGAGTATTCTTCAATGAACGAATGAGAACCTAAGTAGTCAGATGAGTGAAATGCAACATTTTCTTCTCATCCAACAGCTGTGGATTTTCCCCCAAAGTGGTTTGAGAAGCTGTTTGCATGTTAAATGCTTAAATTGAAAGATTAAATCCTCCCCCAAGAATAATAGGCAGTGACAAATATATATAACATTTATTGTTTCTTTTGATAAGTCATTCCTGTTTGTTCCAGAAAATACAGAAAAGTATAAAGAAAATAAAAACCATCTATAATCCTATTTCCAGCAACTCCAGAAATAATCGTCATTAGCATTTTGTTATATACCTTTTTAGTCTTTTAAATATGCATGTATGTGCATTTTTACATAGTTTGATAGCTTGTTTTTTTATTTAACAATAGCTCATTAATGTTTTCTGATAATGATTAACTATTCTTCAACAACCTGACTTTTAATGGCTGCACAGTGTTAGATCTTACAAATGTACTTTGATTTATTTAACCAATCCCCTCATTTAATCATTTGGGCCATATCTAGATTTTTGCTATTGCAGATAATGCAGTGATGCATCTTTGAAACTAAACATTTGTGCACATCTCTATGTATTTCCTTTGGATGAATTCTCAAATTACATAGTAAACTATGAATTTCAATAAGTATTGCCAAATTGCCCTCCAGAAAATTCCTACCAGAGGCCATATGAGAGGTCATCAAGAGCCATCTATATTTTGAGGTGTGGTTTAGCTTTATTGTTAGAGACTGGGCTTAGAATTTGACAGATTTGGAGCAAAATCCTGGTACTTGCACTCATTAGCCTCCTGACTTGAGCATTTTGACCTTGCCAAATCTCTGTGGCCTCATTTAGAGAAAGGAAGTTAATATTGTTCCTACGTCTGACAGGATTGTTTTAAGAATTAAGTGAGACAAGTATGTGTAGAAGTTATCTTATTTCCCAGTATGTAGTTGCATTCAATAAGTGGCAATTTTAATTATTATTATTCTGTCATAAGGGAAATAGAAATCTGTTTTCTGTTCTCTTGTGACTGTCTGGGTTTGGAGTAGGGGGCCATAAGGTAGGAGAGTTAGGAGCATGAACATTTACTTAAAAAAAAAAAAATCATTGTATAGAACTAGGCTCCGTAATATTGGAAGTCTAGTTTGCATTTCATGGCAGTTTTGTGGCGATACTGCCAGTGAAGTTAAACCCATGGAGCGTGAGACACTTTTCTCCAGTACGTCAGCTCTTGCTGACTGGTACCCCAGAGTGACAGGCTGATGGGACAGTAAATAAACCCTGCAAGGTGAGGAGCTAAAGGCTCCTTGAGATGATTCAGGGCTGAGCAGCGCCTCCCCACAGCCCTCAAATGTTTGAGCCAAAACTTCCTGTCAAAGAAATCTGCAATGGGCAGATTGTTCACTTTAAAGTCCTCTAGTTGTCTCTGAATCTATAAGTAACTAGAGTTCTTTATATTTATAGCACCATATGACGTATTTACGTAAAATGTTGGCATCTTGAAAGTAGAACACACTGGTGAAGGTCAGGCATAATTACTGAGGCCATTTTGATTCACATGGGAAAATGCTCAGGTTCTTTTTTTCTTTTTTCTTTTAAATTTAATCACTGCCCAAATAGCCTCTGCATTTTGAGAATGGAAAAAGCAAGATAGATATCTTCTGTATTATCAAAAAGAAGAATTGACTGTGAACATTTTTTCTAGGGATTTAACCATTTCTAGTTAGACCAGTATTAAAAAAAAAGTTGTTCCAAGTACTTAAATAATACTTTTTATTTGCTTTTTGGCTAACTATACCAACAACAATCCTATGAAAAAGGAGACTATTTAGTGCTTCTTTTTTTTTTAATTGTAAACAACAAATAAACATGCATTCTTGGCATGTTACAATCATTGGCTCACAATATCATCACATAATTGTGTATTCATCACCATGATCACTTTTTTGAACATTTGCATCTCCCAGCAAAAGAAATAAAAAAGAAAAAAAACCCTCATACATGCCATATTCCTTACCACCCCCTCTCATTGACCACTAGTATTTCAGTCTACTCAATTTATTTTAACCTTTGTTCCCCCTATTATTTGTTTATTTCATATCCATATTTTTCACCCATCTTTCCATACCGTAGATAAAAGGAGCATCAGACCCAAGGTTTTTAGTGCTTCTTTTTATAGTTAGGAATTCTAGTTCCATTAGTGTCACCAGCTTGCTTAGGGGTCAGGATCCCACACTAGCATTTATAGCCATGAGTATTGATTAACGGTTTGTCACTTCCTGTGTTAATCTGCCTCCCTAAAGAGGAAGAATCAGAAGGAACTCCTGTTATTCTCAGGATGATTGATATTTGGTTTACTGATGTTACTTCTGCTGGAAACAGATCAAATCCATCCTAGAAATATGCTTGTGTAATTAGCAATAAAACTGTGCATTTAAAGAACATAATCCTTCTAAAGTTCTAAAATAACTTCATAACTATCTTATTCTTTTTAAAAATAGCATTTATTTAATGAACTTCATGTCACAGTAATTAGTTCAATAGCTATCTAAAAGGATGATGAAAAGTTTTTTTAATTATACAGTTGTAAGTTTGAACAGATTATCACCTGTTCTCAATTTAACTGGATCATCTCCAGTCTTGATACTAACTCAAAGCCAAAACAGCCATTAAGCTGTCAATATACACTCATTTTACATTTACGTGTGTACCTGTGTGCATGTTTGTGTTTATATGTGCCTACTGATTTCTCAGTTAAATCTCCTAGAAGTCTCCACTCATCCTCTGTACTCCGTAAAGAGCATGCATCCAGCTGGCCCTCAGTAATTGCACACTGGCAAAGACTGCGATATTGGTAGTGTAGGACCTAGGTTATCAACTAAATTTCTTCTTTTCTTCTGCTACAGGCCCTCTCCCTCCACCTCCTCCTATAAACAGAAATGGCAGCACTTCTCGGGCCCTGCCTGCCACCCCTCAGTTGCCATCCAGGAGTGGGATAGATAGCCCCAGAAGTGGGCCCAGGCCTCCACTTCCCCCCGACAGGCCCGGAGCTGGGGCACCGCCCCCACCCCCACCATCAACATCAATTAGAAATGGCTTCCAAGACTCTTCATGTGAAGGTGAGATGTGGTCCCAGCCCCCTGGGAATTCTTCTGAGCTATAGGACAGCAATGGAGTGGTAAATTGTTTATTTGCATTCACGTTTCTTGGTTTGCATTCCCTCGTTGTTCTGCACTGCGCTGTTCTATCTAGCTATGTTAGGGCCCCCAAGATTTCAAAATAAAAGAAGAGTACTCTTTCCTCTTACTCCACCCCACAGTAGGCAGGTGATTTTTCTCTGATCTGTTCCTTTTTTTAGTCTCATTTCGGTTAACTTGTCAGATTCCAGAATTCTGGAAAGAAACATTTTTGTAGCTAACCTTCCTTATTATTTCCGTTTCTAAGCAGCTTGCAGCAGGTGAGAAGCCAGAGGGCCTGCAGCTTGTGTCTGCCATTGTTCTCTGAGCCGCCCCGTTATCTGTGGGCCTCTCAGGGGATGGAAGGTGTCCTGGACTGAGCTGCCGCAAGGCTCCTGAAAGTCCCCCAGGAACTGGCTGCATCCTAATCACTCTAATTATCATCACTTGGATCCACCTTGTTCTGATTTGCAGACCAATATGTTTTATCAGTGTGCTATTCAGTGACATTTGTAGTACTTCCAACTTGCATATTAATTTTTAGGCGTAAAGCTAGAAATGGTTTTTGCAGTTCTCTGTTTTATAAGGTCTTCATGGCAGATTGTCTAGTGCTGGAGCTACTGTTTGTTTCTCCCTCAGATGAGTGGGAAAGCAGATTCTACTTCCATCCGATTTCTGATTTGCCACCTCCAGAACCATATGTACCAACGACCAAAACTTATCCCAGTAAATCGGCAAGAAATGAAAACCGAAGTGAGTATTTCTGCAAGAGCATTTGGTGGATTTATACTTACATAACCTGGGTTACAGGCTAATGGTCATTCAGGAAATCCGGGCCTCTCACCTGGAGCAGCCAGAGAACCCCTTTCAGAGCTACCTGAATTCTGGAGAGCTCCTCTTCCACACATTCTGAGGAGATTCGGTCTATCCAGAATGTATATGAGGAATGATTGTTTTAATGTGTCATTATCAGCTCCAAATACCTTTGGTTTACTCATAGATTAAATCTTATTATTTTGCTGGTTGGGACAATCTTCCCCCATTTCGGTCCTCCTGAGAAAGCACAAATAGAGCCATATTCTATTCTTACTAGTTAGATATCAACAAAATGGCTTATTGATTATAACAAAACTCACTTAACTGCTTTGATCTTTTAAATGTATTATAATTATAGCTTTATAGGATACTATGTGAAAACATTAGGTATATCCATTATCTCTCCACCTAAACATATTATTTTCATTTAATCACATTTTCTTCCAATTTTTATCCACATAATTGTAATTTTCTTATTTAGCTATAATTAATAGTGGTGGAATTTAACATAACATTACTTAGTAAATACTTGCCCATTTTACCACATGGTTTTTATTTCACAGTTTTCCATCAAGTCAGCATACAGTCATTTAGTTTACCATTATTGGAAACTTTAATTATTTCTGGTATTTTTGCTAATATATATAATGCTGCCATGAAAAAGTAAATTGATATTCTCCTGTTGAAGAAATGTGAACAAGAAGAGAAAAACTGAAATTTCACAAGAATAAATGTGTAGGACTAAGGAAGAATTAGCATGAGATCTGCACATATCACTGATGAGGCTACGCTTTGTCCCAGCTGCTCAGCCTCAGAACCAAATTCCCAAATGAGAAATGTGTGGAGGAAAAGGTTTTGAGCATATCAAATACTGTCACCATGTCTGTAGCCGTATCTTTCCTCCCTAGCAGAGCCCCTTAAACATATTCAGAGCCTGCTGATGCTTACTTGATACACAATTCTTAAATATGTTGGTTGGTTGCCAACCTTAGAGCAGATTAACATCAGCAGAAGTTAAGGTCAGTTGGAAGCAGAATCCTTAACACTGGGGAGAAGTGAGAGTTGGCAGTTTAAGGTCAAAGGAGGAGATAGAGACAGAAAGCTGTGCTGTGTATTACAATACAAGACAGTAACAGATGTTTCTATTGGTTATTAAGAACAGGCCATATTATGCTTTGTCCATGTGTGGAAGAATTGCAAGAATTAGAAAATATGTTAGCAAGATTTCCATGAACAAATCCCAGAAATATACACAACATTACTGTTTAAATGGAAAACATATAAGTTCTAGAAAATCCATGTATGTGTAATACTGCATTCCTAGATAATGCCTAATAAAAAAGGTATAACTCTTTTTGGTTCACGAAGAGTTGGAGTATGAAATTTTTGATGAAAAATAAGTCTTCATATGGAACAAATAATCTTTGAGTTTTGTGTGTGTGTTCTTCAGAAGAGGGGTCACTATCTGGTTGAAGTACAGCCTATGTTTCTTCCACATTAGGCATTGATAAATGAATTCACTTAAGGAGATGTTTATGTAGACCCTAAATATTTTTTCTGAGTTATAAGCATTTTATGTGTATTTTTAAATCAACAACAGGACCATCCTTCCAGCACCTCTAGACTTTTTTGTTGTTGGGGGGCGGGCAGGGGGCATGAATGGGTTGGGAATCAAACCCAGGTCTCCCACATGGCAGGCGAGAATTCTGCCGCTGGATTACCCTTGCAGTCCCCAACCTCTAGATTTTTAATTTAATAACTGAACACATTCCCTCCATCATCCCTCTTCTTCTGAGGCTTTGAGCAACTTGAGGACTGGGACTATATCCTTCTCACTATTGTTTCTTCACTAGCTTGCAAGAGAGCCTGACACCTAATTGACATTTAAAAATATTTCTGAAATTGATGGATTAATTTCCACTGCCTCCCGCTAAATATTTTGTAGATTTGCTTTAAATATTTCTAGCATCATGCACTTTTAATATTTTGAAATGATAATGGATCTAACAAAAATCAAATTCTATCAAGAGGTTCTGTTATATTCTTATAGCCTCCAAGTGCACAGCCTGCCAGGGCACTCAGACAGCCACAAGCAGGAAGAGTACACATTGAGAGCCACCTAATTACAGCTTTGCATAAGGCCAGCCCTCTTTTTCCTAACCACTTGTGGTATGGCAATTGATGATCAAGGTTTCTGACACATGGCTGATGACATCCAAATGAACATTTCCTCAGATGCCTGCCCAAGAAAAGATTGGGTTTAGGATGGTGAGAGGGGTTGGGTAAGGTAATGGACTGCCAGTGTTTTCCTCTAGCTCCTCTCCTTGTCGGAGATTTGGTTAGAACTCAGAAATCCCAAAGTAGGTTCCTAGGGTCACTGCGAGATGCCTGCCAAGGAATCTGCCAGTCCACCTGAGACCTAGAGCCTTGAGCAGTATCCATGGTAGATCTCCCCAGCAGGCACTGCCTCCTGGCAGACCTAAGCACCTGGCTTCAGGCCTGACACCTGTTAGACCCTCAAAATACATTTGTGGGTGTTCTAACCCAGCTCTTGAAGGCTGAGGTCAGCGCAGCCCAAAGACCAGAGAATATGCTAGGCATGGAGTCAGATACTAGTTTTATTAGGACTTACATACAGGAGAAGGTTTTTTCCAGGTGGCGGCCATTTAACAAGTCAGCGCTCTGCAGGGGTGGGTGTGGGGGGGGGCAGCTTATAGCAGCTTAGGACAAGGACATTCCATAGGGTATGGGAACAGAATTTCAGCAGGGTCTCAAGACTCAGGGATATAGAGATTTGTTATTAACATATACATCAGGGGAGAGGAGTTTTAAAGCTTTACAAGATAAGTGGTTTACGATGCTACCTGTACATTCTTTTCTTCCTGGGGAGGTCTGTTGACCTCTAACTTCTGTCCCGGTCACATAGGCAGTTACGTGTAACAATTTACTCTCCAAATGGAGGGGAGCCCTGGCCCTGGGTATCCAAGTGGGATAAATTAATAAAAACAATAAAGGGTTGATTGTGAATGGATTTTAAGCATGGCTGTAATGGTGTTAGACCATGAATATGCATAGCTTAAAAATGCATTGTTTAGAAATTGGAAGATACCTAAATGTCCAATAAAAGTGATTGATGAAATTTATAAAATTATAGATAAACCAATTTTCTATATATAAAGTATATAATTGAAGAAACTATAGTATACCCATATAATAGAATGCAGTGTGCCATAATAATCATATTAATAAAGAGTTATGACTTTGAAAGGTCTTCAGACTAAGTATGTACAAACCTATTTATGGAAGGAAAAAAAGGGGCTGTTAATATAGAAAACAAATGGCAAATATACACAATGTTATTAGTGGCTATTGTGGGTTAGGACACACATGGGTGATTTGTATTTGCTCATCCATATTTTCTGAATTTATAATAAACATGTACTGTGTCTATGATAAGAAAAGCAATTTTTTAGAACTTTCTTACTTTCATACATGACCAGTGTTGGGTCATCTTTCACTAGTAATGTTTATTCAGATCCTTTTTCTTTCATTTCTCACTTCATAGACACATATGTCAATTAATTTACAATCTTGATCTTAGGGGATAAGATAGTGGCTGCCTTTGCAACCATCCCTGAATTGCCTGAATTTGCAGTGACATGAATTTCTAACTAAAATTATATTTTGTCTTTTTTCTTCCATCAAGGTGGCTCCAGCCGCAGAGAAAGAGGTGCCCCCCCACTTCCCCCCATTCCTAGGTGATCCTTGCCTGCCCTTCTCCGCCCAAGCTCAAGAGCTGCTTTCGTTGTTGCTATAAGAGAGTTGTGTGCACCCCCCTCCCCTTTTCATGTCCCCATTCCCTTCATGTAGGCAGTTAGGAAGAAGGGAAGGTGAGGTAGGAATATATTGGGGGGACGGGTGCACCGAGGGTTGGGGGAGCAGCGATCTGGTTATGAAATGCACCAAGCTTTTTATATTGTGTATATTCTCCAAGCTGTTGCTTGCTTCATCTATAGCCACTGTTGGCTGCTTGGGGATCAGTAGGCTTTCAGCCAACCAAATTCAAGCATTCATTGCTTATTTGCTACAGAACTATAATTATTAAAGTCCCTGAATGCTATTTACTTCCATGCCTTTTTGCATGCTTGGCCTTCTGCTTGTTTCCGTACTACAGACCACCTGAGCAAGTTGTTGAGCACAGGCCCATGTGATAATTTGGGGATTATGGATGTGCCCATCCTTGGCGATGTGTGAGCCACATACACAGTTTAAAAACTTCTAGTAGCCACATCTGAAAAGTAAAGAGCAACAGGCAAAATTAATTTTAATAATATATTTTATTTAGTCCTATATATCCAAAATATTTTTTCAGCCTAAGCTCAATACAGAAATTACTAATGAGATATTTTACATTTTTTTGGTACTAAGTCTTTGAAATCTACTGTGTACCTTATACTCATAGCACATCTCCATTTGGACCAGCTACATCTCAGGTGCTCAACAGCCTCATGTGGCTGGTAGCTGCTATATTGGATATCGCAGGCTGGAAGATGAAAGCTGGTACAAAAACCTCTGTGTATGGGTTTTGTTTTATTTTGTTTTGTTTTTTAAAGAGGCCAGATGAGCTTCAGCAATTCAAGGGGCAACTAAAGATAAAGTTAGGACCCACACCTTGGCAGACAGCTTGACCTTAGATTTTGCTCCCTTATTTTTCCTCTTCCCTTAATATCCATATATAAGTGTTGCTTCACAGTACCAAGGTCAGAAATTGATCTAATACGGTTTACAGTCACATGGAATAAAGCCATTTGGAGAGAGAGAAGGAAGGCCTGCCGGGGCTTCGGGGCGCAGAGCCAGCTGGCCTATGAGCTCACCCCTCAGTTGGACGCCTGCCTCCCGGGTGATTTGTTCCTCTCCCCCCAGCATGGTCCTCGGAGGGGGGGGAGGCTCCCTGTGGGGGAAGGCTTCAAATCAGAAACTGGGAAGAAGGTGACAGATTTCAGTTGTGGGCAAAGCTCTGAAAATCTAATTCTGATGCTAATGGCATTGGGAGATTAGGGAGATAGCTACCAGAAATTGGAGGGAGTTTGTTTGAATCATTTCAAACAAAATGAATCATTTGTCTTGGATCTATGCAAATAAAGCTCCCCTAAAGGACCATGGGACAAGCTGGCCTTGCCTTTTTTTAATGTTTTTTTTTTTTTATTTTCACAAAACCTTACTGGGACTTTTAAATCTAGCTGTAGATTGGATAAAAGTATTTCCACTTAGATGTTTTATATGGTTGATTATGTCTAAAATTACCATTATGTATTTTTTAAAAGCACGTGAACACATATCTATCTGTCTATCTAAACTCTGTGTCAAGATTTCAGTATATTGTTCATGTATTGCTGGGAAATTCTAACAAGGAGTCAATCCAAAGAAAAATTTGGAAAATGCATTTCTATTTATAGAATAAACCATTGTTTCATTTATATAAAACAAGAGAACTTAGGGATAGCTAATAAAATATGAAGTTACCAATTTGAATATTTGTATTTTTATGACTTTCCTTGAGAGAGTTTTGGACTTGATGCATTAGAGAACTTATTTTCTCCCCCTGTTTTTATATCATATATCTATCCTCCATACAGTCATTGGGGCTCTTTACCTAAAGAAGAATCAAGAAATAAAAAGGTGTAACAAGCTTGGCAAAATATTTATATGTATTTTGAGGGGCGGTGAGGTACCTGGGTCTGGAGTCGAACCTGGGTCTCCTGCCCTGCAGGTTAACATTCTACCACTGAACCACCCATGCACCCTTTGGCAACGTATTTTAAAATATGTATTTTATCCCTGACATTTTTGTTATTTAGCAATATTTTATTTTGGATTCTCTGATCCGGCTTTGAGTGATAAACATCCCTATGATAAAACCTAAGGACCCATCTTAGAAAAGATGGAGTCTGGCTTCCTTAGCAAATATAGCAGAGAAAAGTCTGATCCAGAAAGAGTGGGACTAAAAATGAGAATTAACCAATTTCCTTGTATACCAACCTTGCAGAGACCATCCTGCTATTTAAAAGACTGTCACAGGTCAAAGCTGCCATTCATCCAGAATAGAGATGTTTTAGAATGGAGTTTTTGAGTGGATGTTTCATTAGTTCACCTATACTCCTTTGAAAGTTAGCAACCTAATTGCATCAAAACTTTGAATAGGGTCTATGCTAAAAGCCTAAACTATGGCAAATCACAAAATTGATCATTTTCTTCCCTGAAATTAGGGCTTACGTGTGCTTTTTTCCATAAAATTTCCAGATAAATGTATTCAAGATGCAATACAGTATTTTAACAGTCACATATCATTTTATATTGAAATGTACTACAGCATAAATTTCAGTGTTCCGTATTTATTTCACTATGCATTTTATTTAGTAAAAGCTGAGGAAAATGTTTAATCCAATGGTGCCTTACTTTGTGATTTGAAAAAAGTCAACTTTTTATGTCTAAGTAGCAAATTGTTTGCATATTTGTAAAAACTGTTAGGCCTTTGTATGTTAACTCGTAATACCAATTTTATTCTTTTAGTAGCAGAAATGAAATGATTGTTAAAGTGCCCAACAAATTTTGACATGAAATTAATTTTTTCCTGATTACAGTCAGGGATTTTAGAAGGGAGAAAAAAATATTTTCATACCACTGCACTATGTAAACTTGCACAGTTTGGTATGTAGATCATCAGGATAGTTTAAATGGTGGGGTGGACTCTACCTTACTCATCTGTGTCTTTGTAAATTAGCCAGACAATAAATAAAAGCAGAATATGAGTGTCAGCTGGTGGTTTTTCCTTTAGTATTGTCTATGTATATATAAATGAAAAAGCAAGTGTCTGTTTTCTGCTCTATACCGTGGTAAGGAAAGACAAACTCAAGAAATAAAATGGTCTATAAAAGTAAATATGCATTGCATCTATTTTCTAATTCCTTCTTGTTTGTTTTTCCTGGCAACCTGCCTCTTAGTCAAAATCTGCTGCCTGTTTACTTGAGACACATGCTTGTATTCTAAGGTAATGATTAGTGGTGGAAGTAGTGAAAGATGAAATTTCAAAGACCAGCATTGAACTGATAAATATAGAAGAGGCCAACAGAAGTTTAGAAGCCTGATGATATTTTAAATTATCTGCTTTATGTGTCTCTCTGTGTGTGTGTATGTACATATCTCAATAGAGTATAATAGTTAAGAGATTAATACAGAACAAACGTGGGGTTCTCTGCCCAATGAGCATAGCAGGCAATCTGTGAAACTGGGATTTCAAAGAGAAAAAGGGTTTATAGCTAAGCATGAAGCAGGAGATAAGATGCCCTCTTGGCCTAAAAAAAATCTGTCCCCCTGAGCCTGAGAAGTTGAAGGTTTTATGGATTCAAACAAGGGGAGATGGAGTTATTACTAGTACAATAACAAGTATAAGCAACTACAGTTTACAAATGTAAAAGAGTGGCGTTAGGCTAGAATTAAGCTAGCCATTACAGTAATAAGTCAGTGGTTGATTCTCCGCTGGCTCAAATTCCTTCATTAACATTGGAGGATTGTCTTTGGGACTATTAGACTCTAAAGTTGTAAAACAGGGATAAGGCGGGTATAAAGTGGGGCCAATCATAACGTTTTTGAAATTTGCAATTCAGTGGGTTTCAGTAATTTTAGGTATTTCCTTTTGGCTAGTGTACAATATTCTAGAAAGCAAGAAAAGGGCATCTATATAGTGATTCAATCATCACAATTATTTTAATTAAAAAAATTTTTTAAGCATAACATACAAACACGAACATTCTTACCATGTGATCATTCCACTCTTGATATATAATCAATAATTCACAATATCATCACACAGTTGTATATTCATCACCATGATCACTTCTTAGAACATTTGCATCAATCCAGAAAAAGAAATTAAAAAAAATTCATGCATACCATACCCCCTCCCCTCCCACTCTTTTTTTTTTTCTTTTTCATAATTATTTTTTACGGCTCAATTTCTTGGTTATATTATTAAGGTGACCTGGCTCTACACTTGCAAGCTGCTTAATTTCTCTAAGCTTCAGTTCTTATCTATAAAAGAAAAAAGAATAACTATCTCATAGCATTAATCTGTACATAAGATGAGATAATGCACTTAACACTGTGCCTAACTTCTTGTAAGCACTCCATAAATGGTAGTCATATTAGTATGAAATAGCAAATATTTATATAATTACTCCAAATTGATTGGAACCAAACTGCTAGAAGGGGGTTTACTGATGTACTGTTAAAGGACAGGGGCACTAGCAGAGAAACCATCTGTATCAGATTGCAAAGAAATCTCCATTCAAGGATCACCTCATATGCTCTCAATTCCTAATGCCTTACAGGTTTGGAAAATGGAAATTCATGTTGCTTCAATCACCAAAGAAATAATATTCGGTTCAATTTGAAATTATAAAAATTAAAAGCCACAGAGAACCTTATAGATAAAGTAGCCTTAAAATTTATGGTCCATAGCAGAAAACATCTGAGAGTGAAAGGGGATGCTAATAATAGTTGCCTTGGCTTATGGGGTATAAATTGGGGCTGCTCTGGAAAACACACTATGTGGTCACCCCACTAAGAGGTCATCTAGTCCAACCCTCCAGTCTTAAGCTTGTGTAATTAAAGACCCCACATCACATACCACCAAAGGACAAGCAGCATTACTTTTCACTACACCACGCTCCCCTCTTTATAGTCCTTGCTACCTTTAGCTAATATCTGGGCTTCAGGTCTCTTTCACATTAATTGAAAGAAAAGGCTAAATGAAAGGTTGCATCTTCAGAGAATGGATGCACAAACCTGGACATACAAGCCTGGGTTTGAATCCTGGCTCTGCTACTTGTTCCCTGTGAGCAAGTTATTTAACTTGGTTGAACTCTAGCTGCCTCATCTACCAAATGCAAGTATTTATTTGCAGAGGTTCTGCAAGGCTTAAATATACAAACACTAGGCATAATACCTGGCATCTATTAGGTGCCCAATAAAAGTGCTGTTCTATTTATTAGTCCTTTTGCTATAAAACCTAGGCCATATTCAGGAAGACATTTTCAATGCATTAAAAAAAAACCTGATACATTTATGCAATTTTTAGGAATAAAAATTGCTTTCAAAACTGGCCTCATTTGTTCATGCTGGGATCATTCATTTGGCTCATTCATTCATTCTATACATTTTTCTTGAGCCCTTACTGTGTGCCAGCTTTACCACAATAAAAGTGATGTCCCACACAACCATGCCAGTTGAATAATCAAATAATCTGAGGGGCAGCTAACAACACCAGCACTTCTTTTCCCACCAAACATGGGTGCAACTTAAGTTACCTAAGCCACAGAGGGCTCTGCTAAGGACAAAATTGAATATTTATAGTTTTTTTTCCCCCTTATGTAATTTATTTATTTTCTCCTTTAAACTTAGTGGGTGAATACAGATAAATTTTTTAAATGTCTTAAAACCACAGAAAAAAATGAAAAAAAAGTATTCAGAAAGATTCTTAACGGCCAAAAGGTGATGTGTTTTTCTTTCTGATGAATATGAAAGGTAAATTCAAGGATTCCTGGTTCCCTTGGCATTTCAAATAATAAAGGCTTCTGCTGCACATGAATGACACCAGCCAATTTGGAGGGGCCCTTCTCCCCATCCTCCCCACAACCTTGCTTCCCTCTTCTCAGACCACCTGACACTTCACGTCTGTCTCTGAATCTAAATTTAGCGTGTACATGTTTCTCTTACTAGTAAATGTTTGGGAATGTTGTAACTATCAACATTATATCACAAATTCCTTTGTCTTAAAATTTTGCTCCCATGATTACAGAGGCACGTTTACAGGAAATTAAGACGCTCGAGCTTTAGGACCTTCGCTTGCAAGGATCCCTTCTAACTGGATACTCTTATAACTAGTTTTTATTTGTAATTGTATATTCTCTTTTTTAAAAAAACATTTTTATTGTGAAATATATATATTCAAAAAAAGCAATTTCAGAATATATTGTAACAAGTAGTTATAGAACAGATTTCAGAGTTTAGGTTACAGTTCCAAAATTTTAGGTTTTTCCTTCTAGCTACTCCAAGACACTGGAGACCAAAGAAATATCAGTATAATAATTCAGCAGTCATACTCATTTGTTAAATCCTATCTTCTCTGTTATACTCCTCCTCTTTTGATACTTTTCTCAATCTTTCGGAGTGTTTGGGCTCTGCCCATTCTAACTTTTCAGGTTGGAAAGGGGTGTCGATACTATGAGACAGAGGGGTGGAACTAGTTGATGTTTTTGACGAGGCTGGTTCCTCTGGGTTTCAGGACTCATCTGGCCTAGGAACCATGTGGAGGTTGTAGGTTTCTGGAAAGTAATATTAATGCATGAGAATTTTGTAGAATCTCAGGTAGCACTCTAGGTGTTCTTTAGGGGTTCACGGGAATGATGTTGGTTGGTGTTGATGTTGGTCTGAAATGATGTATGTCCCCTAGAAAAGCCATGTTTTATTCAAAATCCCATTTCATAAAGGCAGAATAATCCCTATGCAATACTGTATGTTTGAAACTGTAATCAGATCATCTCCCTGGATGGTGTGATTTAGTCAAAAGTGGTTGTTAAACTTGGTTTAGGTAATGACATGTCTCCACCCATTTGGGTGGGTCTTGAGAAGTTTCTGGAGTCCTATAAAAGAGGAAACATTTTGGAGAATGGGAGATTCAGAGAGAGCAGAACAACATAGCCACAAGAAGCAGAGTCCACCAGCCAGTGACCTTTGGAAATGAAGAAGGAAAATGCCTCCCGGGGAGCTTCATGAAACAGGAAGCCAGGAGAGAAAGCTAGCAGATGACGCCATGTTCGCCATGTGCCCTTCCAGCTGAGAGAGATACCCTGAACTTCATTGGCCTTCTTGAACCAAGCTATCTGTCCCTGGATGCCTTAGAGTAGACATTTCTATAGACTTGCTTTAATTGGGACATTTTCTCGGCCTTAGAACTGTAAACTAGCAACTCATTAAACTCCTCTCTTTAAAAGCCATCCTGTTTCTTGGAAACTGCTTCCATCATTGCTTAAGAAGACAAACTGTATTTTAAAAAAAAGCCATCCTGTTTCTGGTATACTGCATTCCAGCAACTAGCAAATTTGAACAGTTGGGGTCTGGCAAACCATGGCAATTAGCAGTATCTAGCTGAAGCTTGCATAAGAGTGGCTTCCAGAATAGCCTCTCTGTTGGAGAAGCCATAAAATATCGCCAACATGGCTGCCATGGCCGATGCAAGGCAACACAAAATGGCTGACCTGAAATCTGCCCTCCGCCCTAGCAACAACGGTGACCAATCCTGGAAACCTGCCCTCCGCCCTAGCAACAACAGTGACCAATCCCAGAAATCTGCCCTCCACCCTAGCAACAGCGGTGACCAATCCCAGCCTGACACGTGTCCCTGCATGCTCCCAGCCTATATAAGCCTGTGCACTTCCTCAATACAGCAGCCGCCTTCCACTCAGCTCTGAGGGTTGTCTCCTGACAACCTGTCCTGTGCTGTGTGCTATGTGTCTGTGTGACTGACTCAGTACGGCCACTTACCCCCAGCCATCAGCTACCCCACACCTCTCGACTCTCTTTGAACTCTCTTAGCCGCTGATACCTTATTATGTTACATTTCTTTCTCCTGTTTTGGTCAGGAAGGCATTGTTGACCCCACTGAGCTAGGTCTAAGCTCATCCCTGGAGTCGTATCCTACATTACCAGGAAGACTTTCACCCCTGGATATCATGTCCCATGTAGGGAGAGGGATGCTGATTTTCCTTGCAGAGTTGGGCTTAGAGAGAGAGAGACCACATCTGAGTAATAAAAGAGGTTTCCTGGAAGCAATTCCTAAGCATAGCTGTAGGTAGGCTTAGCTTCTCCACTACATAAATAAGCTTCACAAGAGCAAGCCTCAAGATCAAGGGCTTGGACTATTGAATTGGGATTCCCTAATGTCTGAGACAGTATCAGGGGTTTCCCCGGTGGTGGTAAAGCTAACAGTTCCATAATTTTTTTCTCATCCCTTAAGGGACTTTGCCAGTACTTTTTAATTATCTGCCCAACATACTCTGGGGCGTATCCAGATATTACATTAAGCGATATAAAATTACAAGTCCTTGTTCCCTTTTTGGGCTCCATGTGTTTGGGTTGTTTAAATGAGTTGTCCAGACAGGTTGTGCTAGATTATGTGCTACAGAAAATTTAGGGTTTGGACAAAATTAACCTCTTTTCCTTTGGTCTCATACAGTAGGTGAAGTTCTAAAATACAGACAATGTCCTCCTTACCCCTGTATTCTGATTAACTTAGCCTTGACCCAGTAGGCTTCATTCTGTTTTCTAATTGAAGCCTGATCTCTTTTTCAGTTTCTTTTTTTTTTTTTTTTGGCGGGGTCGGGGGGTGCATGGTCTGGGAATCAAACCCAGGTCTCCTGCATGAAAGGCGGGCATTCTAACCACTGAACTACCCGTGCACTCCCTCTTTTTCAGTTTCTTTAACAGTTGTATGCAGCAATGCTGACTTTCAGAGCTGCAGAACTCCAGCTCTGAGTCTTAGGTGTCACACTGTAATCATACATTCTCTTAGATAGAGCATCCCAAATTGTCTATAAACTACAGGACCCACAGAGCCCGCATCTGCCCCTGCATTATTGTTAGCCCCAGCTGCTGATGCAGAACACATTACAAAGTGGGTATTTTAAAAACTTTTTTAAACCATAAACTTTCCTTAAGAGTGACATGAGGATGCCAGGCAGATAAAAGAGGGCTGAGGTATTGCCTCCTTTGTACTCCTGTAGTGACCCGTACATAGTCAATTCAGTCATTGTCCTGCAAACATTGCATTTGAGTCATCTAGGAAGATATGTTTGGCCTTTGTGAGGCCTGAGAAGCAAGTCCAGATGCTAGACATCAGGTTCAAATGTAGCTTAAATCCTCACCAGTGATTTAGGTTCCTAGTCTGCTCAAAGAAGATACCAAGTGTGCCAGTTTGAAACTGTTATGTGACCCAGAAAAGCCATGTTCTTTAATCCTGATACAATATTGTTGGGTGGGATCTTTTTGATGAAGTTGTTTCCATGAAGATGTGACCCATCCAGTTATGTGTGGGACCTTTTGATTAGATGGTTTCCATGGAGATGTGTCTCCACCCATTCAGGGTGGTTCACTTACTGGAGTCCTTTCAGAGGGAACCATTTTGGAAGAAGCTTTGGAGCTGACAGAATTTTGGAGATACAGAAAGAAAATGCCCCTGGGGAAGCTGTTTGAAGAAGCTGGAAGAGAAAGCCTGTAGACATCACCATGTGCCTTCCCAGTGGACAGAGAAACCCCAAACATCATTGGCCCTTTTTTGAGTCAAGGTATCTTTCTCTGGATGCCTTAGTCTGGACATTTTTATGGCCTTAGAACTGTAAACTTGTAACTCAGTAAATCTCTTTATAAAAACCAATCCATTTCTGGTATATTGCATTCTGTCAGCGTTAGCAAACCAAAACACCATGAAATTGGTTGGCTTAAATAATGGAAATTTATTAGCTTACTGTTTGTGGCTAGGAAAATGTCCAAATCAAGTCATGATCCAGAATGCTTTCTTCCTGAAGACTGACTGCTGGTTATCACTGGTACCTCTGCCACATGGCAACATCTTCTGGTCTCTCCCTTCTCTTCTGAATTTTGTTGTTTTCAGCTTCTTGCTTCTGTTTCTCTCTTTGTATTCATTCTGTTTATAGAAGACTCCAGTAATAAGATTAAGATACATCCTGAATGAGGTGGGTCCCACCTTGACTGAAGTAGCCTCATCAAAAGTTCTTACTTACAATGAGTCCACAACCACAGGAATGGATTAACTCTAAGAACATATTTTTCTTGGGCACATACAGCTCCAAACTATCACATCCAGGAAGATGCCTGATGGAACACCTGGAATATACATTATGTACTTAACATAAATATGTTTTGGTCATCAGAGATGCCCACCCTTTTCCTGTTTGTCCTAGCAAGTTAGTGAATTAAAGGTCACCCATGAAAATGCTACCTGTTTCACTTCTTGACCAAAAGAGGGAAGAGATATGAAACAAAATAAAATGTCAGTGGCTGAGAGATTTCAAATAAGGCTGAGAGGTCTTTCTGGAGGTTATTCTTATGCAGTATATAGATAGTGCCCTTCAGTTTGGGGGGTATTGGAGTCACTAGAGGGAAATACCAGAAACTATTGAACTGTAATCCAATAGTCTTGATTCTTGAAGATGATTGAATAACTATAGAGCTTTTAAGGTGTGGCCATGGGATTGTGAAAATCTTGTGACTGACATTTTATCCAGTGTATGAACAGATGAGTAAGAAATTAGAGAGAGAGAGAGAGACAAAAAATAAACAACAGGGGGAAAGGGGGTATGGGATGTTTTGGGTGTTCTTTTTTATTTTTATCTTTACTTTTTTTTGGAGTACTGAAAATGTTTTAAAATCTATTGTGATGATGAATGCACAACTATATGATGATACTGTGAACCACTGATTATATAATCTGGATGATTATATTGTACGTGAATATATAATATATAAATAAAATTGCATTAAAAATGTTGTCTATGATCCGTGAAATAAAATGGTAACGTTTACCACTGGCACATCAACTATTGCATGTGATCTTCTTTTCTTTTTAAAAAAAAATATTTTTTGGAAATGTCTTCATGCCCCATCCAGAGTATACAATCAGTGACTCACAACAGTTGTATATTCATCACCATGATCATTTGTAGAACATTTGCATCATTCCAGAATAAAAAAGAAAAAGAAAAAATGCACATAGCCCATACCCCTTACTCTAATTGACCAATAGTTTTGCAATTTACCCAATTTTTTGTATCCCTATTCACCCTTTATTATTAATTTATTTTTGTCCTTATTTTTTTACTCATTTCTCTATACTTTGGATAAAGGGAGTGTCAGTCACAAGGTTTTCACAATCACACAGTCACATTGTAAACGCCATATAGTTATACAATCATCTTCAAGAATCAAGGCTACTGGAATATAGTTCAGTGGTTTCAGGTATTTCCCCCTAGCCATGCGTGATCTAACTTCTCGAGCTTCTTTAGGGCTTGAGGGCTGGTTATAAACCCTGCCTAGAGGTTTTGAAAGGAATGTATATAACCATCACACTTTTCAGCGCATGTCATCAACAGGTGCTGCTTTTTAAAGTGATCTCAGGGAAGCAGTTCAAATTCAGGCATAATTCATTAAACAATTAATATTTCTAGAATTCTCCATATTAGAGTCAAACTGAAATGTAAATAATTTTCTCCCCTATCTCCCTTCCTTTTGCCCTTGCACTTGGGCCTTGAGTTAATTTAAGTAGTATTGCTTTTTTTTTTTTTTTTAAGTAGTATTGCTTTGTATATATGAATATGAAGATTAAATCACCAAGATGGCATTCACTTTGTGTCATACTCATTTATTTCATTTAACACTGCCCCATGCAGGGCTGACTTATTATACTGCTATTTGTCAGTAAAATATTTTCCATAAAAATTATAGATTTATAGCTATAGCTATCACTAGAACTCTCATGATACATTACTCCCATACTAAGAGCTGTCTTCCTGGGTGGGCCATGGTGGCTCAGCAGGTAAGAACGCTTGCCTGCTGTGCCTGAGGACCCGGGTTCGATTCCTGGTGCCTGCCCATGTAAAAAAGAAAAAAAAAAAAAAGAGCTGTCTTCCCCTTTTAGTCAAATTAAAAATCACACAGTGACAGCACACAACAGTCTTGGCCAGTGAACACCAGCACTCTATTCTATGTGTATCTTCTACTGTGTTTTCCTGCATTGAGTGTGCTTGCAGTGTGACCTCACCAAATGCTATTTTCTATTGAGTTCTGGTGAACAATTTTGGCCCACAGTGCTGTGAAAAGCTAATAGTTGTGACATGTGCCATAAAGCTACATAGACGAGTATCATGTTGGATGTTAAAATTTTAAGTAACTTAAGGAGACTTCGAGGAAATGGTCAGTGGCAGAGGGGAAGGGTCAACGGTCCATCAGGCTGGTGGAAGTCCTAGATATTATGAAGGGCACCATAAACATTTCCTTCCCAGGGAGGATGGACCAACAATTATGAGTTGGGAAGAATCTTGGGTCTAGAGCACCTCTGATTTCAGAAAATTTAAAGAGAAGAGAAAATCCCCTTGTGCTGGTTTAAAGCTATTACGTACACCAGAAAAGGCAATGTTCTTTTAATCCATTCCTGTGGGTGCAGATCTATTGTGGGTGAGACCTTTTGGTTAGGTTATTTCAGTTGAGATGTGATAAGACCTATTAAGATGGGACAGAAAGCACTAAGAGAGCTCAAAGAGAACACCTAGAGAAGTTTGGAGAGAGCAGAGAGAAGCCGCAGAGAAGCTAAAAGAGGACCCATAGAAACTAAGAGAGGAGCCACTGGAACCAGAAACTGAAAGCAACGAGACCCAGGAACAAAGGACCGGTAAATGCCGGCTATGCGCCTTGCTAGATGACAGAGGAACCCCAGATGCCAGCAGCCTGTCTTCAAAGAAGGTATCATCCTGTCGATGCCTTAATTGGGACATTTGCAATGCCTTAGAACTATAAATTTGCAGTTAATAAATCCCCATTGTAAAAGCCAACCCATTTCTGGTATATTACATTCTGGCAGCTTTAGCAAACCAAAACACCCCTGAAGAGGAATCCCTGTACTTAGGAACTTATCCAAAATGGCTGTTCAGCTAGGCTCCTCTCCAGGAATGCATGCTCCTGCAGTTAACCGGGAAGACCCCAGCAGTGTTCCTGGGATTGCAGCCTCCGCACATATTCACGTTTTACTGTAGCCAATGGAAAATAGTGATAAAATGCTAGAGCAGTCGTTCCCAAACGTCAGAGAATCACCTGGAGGGAGTGAAATTCTGATTCAGCAGGTCTGGGTTTGAGCCCTAGAATTAGCATTTCTAACAGACTTTCCAGATGATGCTTGATTATTGCTAGCTGTGAGGAAACAGTGATTAGCACTGGTCACTGTCTATGCTAACAGGACAATTTTCTGTGCTTTAAACCAATATGTATAGCATCAAACCTAAATACTCTGTCCATTATTTGCATCATAATTTAAGAAACTTAGGCTGTTTAAAGTAGAAAACCAGTTGATGCAGTATTGTACCTGAAATACAATTGTCTTATAATTACCTAATGCTCTCTCTTTGAACATTAATAACATTAATCTTTATTTTTGCCTTACCCACATATCATGAGTGGGGGGAGGTGGAATCCAAATGTTAATTATGGAATTTTAAAAAATCAAATCAAAGCAGCAAAAGTCATGAGCAAATAATTCATGAAAGCTGACAAGCCTTCATTCTTAATCATCATCTCAAGGTTAAATAATGATCAGAATTCTTTCGGCTGAAGTACTTACCTTGCTGTTTGACTATCATAAATATAACTGTGCTATTAAACTCTTTTTCATTGCAGATGAAATTGATGCATCTTTGTGTGGTATAGTCTAACATAGTAAAATTGTTAGTCTCTAGGTAGGGATATTCATAAAATGTAATTATCGTAATCAGAACAGTCTTTAAGCTCATGAGAGGGGATTGCCAGACTCATGATTGGCAGTTTTCAATCACTTCATGTATAATAAAGAAACTTCTTAAAGCAGCCTTTTTAATCATCAATGTCTTACAGAGGGAAACAACTCTGATGAAACAACAAAGGATATAGGGTGATGGTGATGAGACCTCAAGTTGGTCTTCTCTGCCTGGCTTGGGGCAGTATTGGATACAGCCTTTTGGAGCCTTTTAGCATATTTCATTCAGTTTACTCAACAACAGGCTTCAGAGCAGCGTTTGTTGGGAGACTGCTTTGAGAAGAAAGAGATCATAGAAAGGCCAGGTTGAGTACAACTCAGAAATGGTTACTGATTAGAATACACTTATCTCGCTCCTTCTTGAGCTCAAAATTTGCTGGAGGACCAGCCCCGGAATTGCTGTGCAGGGACCACGTCATTTGTGGAAAACATGACAAGTGCCATCAGTGGAATTTGGCCCTTGGTTAATGGGTGTGTACAGTGTTCTTTGTGTCCTAAGTGCTGGCTTAGTCAGCAGGCTTAATAAAATAAGAGATGACATAAGCAATCACACGTTGGTGGGTTAGAGAAACAAAAGCCAACAAAATTATGTCTTCAGGCTGTTCAATTTGAAGAAAATAATTTATTCAAATAAGAAAGCAACTTTATTTCTGGTCCCACTGACCCTTAAAAATTATTCAGTGGGGAAGTTCTTCCCCTGACCCTGAATGAAAACCTTCGTAATCCAAGCCTTGTGCTTTTATCACTCTTAGGCAATAAAAAACCTACAGCCATTTAAGTCTCCAACGCAGTCTTAATTAAAAAGCTAGAATACCCAGTCTTGAATAAGGATCAACTCCATTTTGGGGAGGGGCAGGAGTGCATGGGTCAGGAATTGGACCAGGTCTCCTGCATGGCAGGTTAGCATTCTATATGATCAATTGTCTGAATCATATTTAAAGTCTAATCTTCTCCCTTCACCTATGTGGGGTCTCCTGCAGCCAGGAAGCCAGGGAAAGGGTGGGGGCAGGATCCATCCTCTCTTTCCACTTACCTATTGTTTCCAACTTTCTTCCCCCATTTTGTGAAGCAGGGTTTCTTCCAGGGTCAAAGCAGGAAGAGCTCAGAAAAACTCATATTTGACATGTGGCCTCGTAAGATTTCTCTCTTTCTGGTCCTGGCTGTGCTGTTTAAAGCTAACTCTGTCCCTTGTGGGGTACTCTTATGGGTTCTTCAGAGGCCCTCCTGCAACACCCATTACTGGAGACCTCTTCTCTCAACCGTTTAAGTTCCCTTGTTTAGCTCAGCTGTGCATCAAAACTCCAGCTTCTTCCTGCTGAAGCCTGTTAGCACCTCTAGGTGGCCCTGTTGGACCAGGAGCTAAGATTCCTCATTCTCTGCCATTCTCTCTCAGGAGTAAGCCCATGTCTGGTCCAAACAAACAGAATACCTATACAACTTTGTCCCAACCAATGATGACCCACTCAGCGCAGTGACCTCTCCTGTGCACCCGATGTTAGAACTCTCTTTGTCATCTTGGTGAGAATTTGTTATTTAATATCCTGAAAAGTGCAATATAGAAAATAAGTAGTTAAAATCTTCCAGAGTTTTCTTGAGAAGGAATTGATTATAGCAACTATTTGAGGACATGTATATAGAGGTGAAATGAGGTATCTTAGATAGCTTTTTTTTAATTTTCAGGATAAAATGTGATTTCCTAGGAGACTAGCTGCATGGCTTTGGGTAAGTCATTCCATCTCTCTAAATCCTAATTTTGTCCATATAAAATAAAGGGTTTAGACTAAATAATCTCTCAGGTCCTTTTCCAATTCTTACTTACCAGGAGACTGTGAGACCAAAATGAAATGGGGGAACATTTCTGTGGCTGGATAGAGCCAAGCTGGTGATACAGGTGTGAAGGTTAGCCACTTGGGACCCCCATGGCATCCGTGAACACGGTCCTGCCTTCATTCACACAGCCCCAATCACCTACTGAGTGCATACATTTGTATACTAAGAGATATTTGGATGCATAAGATTTAATCCTTGACCTAAGAAATTTATAAACATGAAGGAGAAGCTAGACACCATAAATATTGCTAAGACAAAGTATAATATCCCACTTACCTGACAAACCGTGACTGAGCCCCTACCAGGCTGCAGTAGCGTCGTCTGGACTGTGTTTGGGTCACAGTGAGTGCAGAGTTCCTCTCAGAGCACAGTGCTCACTCGGGCAGGACAGACCTAAGAGGTGCCCCTAACCAGAATGGGGTTGTGTGTATTTCACATGCCATAGAAAGGTGCACAGCTCCAAATCTTCTCTCATGCCCTTTGTCCAATGCTCCCAAAGACAAAGAGAATAGACATTTCAATTACGGAAGGGATGGTGGTGCTTTTCTTCTCTTTTTAAAACATGATTATCACTCTGTTTACAGTTTGATGACTTCATAGAAAAATGTTTCTATATGACTTCATAGAAAAATGTGTCTATAAAACACCTGGTAGTTGTAAAAAGGCTTGGGTAAGGCTCAGACAGTCAGATAAATATATGTTATTTATTCAGCTGTCTCAAGCCAATACCAGTTTCCTTAAACGCAAAGATTGTCTCTCCTCTCCTAAATTTTATTTCTAATATTTTTGCTGCACACAGATAAAAAAGAAAATCAGGAAAATCAAAGTCCTATCCTTCCTGAAAAGTTATCCTCACGTGAAAAGATCTTTTGCGGTCTTTCAGGCATGCTTTGATGCTCTGGATGGTTGCAAATGCACTGACCTGGTATGACAAACACTGTGGGCCCACCTAAAAGTTATTTGTCAAGACAGTGCCACAAGTATCTCCTGAGCATCTTGGGTGTACCTGGCTTACTGCATAAAGTATCATAGAAGATACCGAAGAATCTGGCATGTTCTCCGTCCCTGAGTACCCGAGCCACAGTGTCAGAGGACATGGCAAGCACACTGCCTGACCCCACCTCCTGGGGACAGCAGCCTGCCCCAGTGAGCTTTGATGTTGACCTTTGCTCTTATCTAATCTTCAAAACTGAACTCTACTCCTGCCTTCTTTCTCTCAGTGACTTTTCCAAGACAAGCTATGTTCATTTGTTTGAATGCCTAACTTTGTGCATTTTTAACGGCTTTGAACTTTGTCATAATAATGGACGTTTTGCTCACTCAGGATTCTGATCAGGTTGTTTTCACAGTGAGATAGGCTCCTGCTTTTCATTGTCTAATTTTAGGAGAAATCCATTCATGGCAGGAGAGAGAGTATCGTCACTGAAGACACATTGGGAACTTATTGAGCAAAGGAGAAGGGACACCACCTAACGCAGTGCCCAAATCCATGAGACATAGGGGAAATCTCCAAGTGGGGTGAGAAGTTGGAGACGTAGGGTTGTGTCATGGTTCAGGTTATCACATTTTCCAAATCAGAGTCCATCCACAGCACACGGGCTGACTGAATCATGGTCTGATAATAGGACAAATTATTTGAAATCTGGGAGGTATAATCTCTATCTTCACAGTAAAAGATGGCAGGGAGAGCCAGCAGCTGTTCAGAATGAAAGTCATAACAATAAGTCTCTGTAAACTGAGGATCCACAGATGTGGGCTGCAAACCTGCTGATGTCATTCATTTACAAGCCAGAATTTCCTCACAAAACACAAAGAGGGTTTGTTACTGAGGGTTTCCTGGAACCAGTTGCTGTCATCACCTTATTTTCTGCAAGGACAAAGGTGCAATCTATAGGCCCAAAAACAATGAAGCTTTGCTTGCAAACAACACAGTCTGGGAATACAGAATACAAGAAACAGGAGTAAGGACAGGACAGAGCCTCAGATGTCCTTTATTATGTCAATTCTATAGCTGCTGCTTAAACAGATTTCAAACACTCTTTGCTTTTGTTTTTAATTAAATTCTCATTATTTGCTCTATTAATCTTGTACATTCAACTTGAAGCTTGGGAATTGTTTTGTTGCAAATGAGGAGATTCAGAAATTCTAGTTCTCCTACTCAATAAGAATGTTATGTCCAGGCATAATGTAATAGGAGAAAAGTTTCCCTTTATTGCCAAAACCCAAAGTAAGCTCTTCAGAACTATTGGTGGATTCAGTTCCCAGGTTCTCAGCCCTGCCGCAAGAAAGAATTCAAGGGCCCAACTCAGGTTGAGTAAGCAGATGGGAAGCTTATTAAGAACACATGTGAGAGGACATGTGCGTACTCTCACAAAAAAAGAAGAGATGAGAGGCAAGCAGCCCCAACATGCTGGGGTCATCTGCTTTTATGGATTTTTGTTCCTTTTGTAATTTTTATTAATAATTTCTTCCCTTTTCCCTCATCTGTGGATACTTGATTGTAGATAACTCACTCAGGTCGGGGTCATTTGACCCCCCAGGTGCTGTTTATTGCTGTTCTCAGAGATATCTTTTCTCCTTGAGGCCTGACTGCCCCTTGGAATTTGCTTTTTGTGCATCAGCCAGCCACTGCAGTAGTTTGAACCCCGCCTCAGAACTGCTTTGCAAATAATCCCTGGCAAATATTTTAACTCCTATCACCAGTTCCTATCACCAGTATAAAAGTTTCTAAGCCTCCATCTCTACTTTCAAATTTCTATGTGCCCTTTCAACTTATGTTCTATCAAAAGCTAATTTTATTGTAAACAGCATGGCACTGACACCAGGACATGCATATAGACCAATGGGATC
This sequence comes from Myrmecophaga tridactyla, assembly GCA_004026745.1. Lineage (NCBI taxonomy): Eukaryota > Metazoa > Chordata > Mammalia > Pilosa > Myrmecophagidae > Myrmecophaga > Myrmecophaga tridactyla. The sequence continues at coordinate 19,090 of PVIY010011208.1, read as the reverse complement.
AAATTGAGAGTTGAGATATAAGCCCTCACATCTCTGGTCAATTGATTTTTTATAAGGATGCCAAGTCCACTCAATGGGGAAAGAATAGTCTCTTCAATAAATGATGCTGGCAAAACCGGACATCCATATTCATATTCATAGAGTCAGAAACTAGGGGTAGGATAGGGAACGGAGAGTTAATGCTTAACTGGTACGAAGTTTGTTTAGAGTGATGGAAAGTTTTGGTAATAGATGCTGGTGACGGTGGTACAACCTTGTGAATGTAATTAACACCACTGAATTGCATATTTGAATGTGGTTAAAAGGGGAAGTTTTAGGGTATATATATATATATATGCTACCAGAATAAATTTAAAACGCAAACATGGAATTGTACAACACAGTGAGCCTTAATATAAACTGTGCACTATAGTTAATAGTATAATACTGCTTCATCAATTGTAACAACGTTACTATACTAATGCGAAGTATAAATAATAAAGAAACTGAGTTGGGGGATGTATGTGAACTCTGTGTTTTCTGCATGATTTTTCCGTAGAGGTACCATTTCTCTAATAAAATGAAATTCAGTTACATAAAATGCAGTGCTGCATTAAATTGAGATAAATGTAAAAAAGCTAATTTTATTTAAAATATGACAAAGTTTTTTGATGATTCAATATTTTATACTATCTATATCTTTGTTTTATTTCTGTTATGGGGGATGAGAAAGAGTTTACTTTTATGGTAAATTTTAAAAAGGTCCATAAGGCCTTTTTCTTTACATCAGGACTTCAAGTAGTAAGGAACATACAAAAGATCTATACGAATATAGTTGATATGTCTTTTAGCTTGTTTATAGCTGCGAATACCTAACTAAAAGTGGCTTAAACTTATAACTTCACATAATGAGTCTGGAAGTAGGACATTTGTAGGCCCAGTGACTTACAAGCGCTCAGACTCTTCCCCTGTCTCTACCCCATCCTTCTCGGGCTATTGGCATCAGTCCTCGAGCTGACCAGTCACAGTCACAAGATGTTCACCACAGCTCCAAATAACACAGTGTCATACATCAGCTAAAGACACAATGATGAAGTTTTCCTCATTAAGAAGGAAAAGAAAAGCTTTCTCAGAAACCACAGAGGCTGTAGAGTAGCTGCCCAGCCTCTAAAGTGGGAGGTCAGCTCCCCCGGCAAATAAAAAGGGTGGAGGCTGATGGATGGATGGATAGACAATCAGCATTATCTGCCATAAGTGGAAACTTAGAAAATTCTATTTACATAGAATGAAGGTTAAAGGAGACTTCTGGTTAGTTTTCACGGAGATTTTGTCTGTGAAATGAGCTAACCACCAAGTAACTATTTTCTAATAAAATAGTACAGAGGAGAAGGTGTGTGAGAGAAGGTGGATTTGAGAGTGTATATAGCTTGAAGATTGGGTTGAGGGGCGGTTAAAAATGAAGATCTCCTAAGTAATGATAATTCGTGGCTGCTAAGCTCACAAAAAATGGGACAAGCAAACCTTTTCCAGTGGAAGTATACAAAACTATCTATTAAGTGTTCTTGCCAAAAAATCGAACCCAAACCGATCTAATTTAGATCTAACAGCCAACTTGAAGAAGTACAGGGAATGGAGAAACTTGTTAAACACTACAAGGATGCCCTCAGCAAAATCTATAGTCTAGAGGAAAAATGACCTGGTTTATTCAATAAATTAATAAAAAGGCAGAAGAATTTATAGATTAAAATACATGTAGGAAATGCAATATTCAGACCTTGTTTGATCCTGATTCAAATAAGCCAATTCTAAAAAGACGCTTATGAAATGATTGAGGAAATTTAAACCCAACTGAGTATTTGATATTATGGAATTATTGTCCATAATTTTAGGAATGATAAAGGTTTGTGGTTATGTTTTTTTTTCTGAAAGTAACAAGCAAATTTATATTGAAGGAGGAGAACATTTTTATAATTCTCATTCTGTTAACATATTGCATCACTAATAAAAATTAAAGGATGTACGGTTTTTAATTTATGAAAATTCCATGTATTTTGCCACCAACTATTTATCAGACATTTTTTAGAACTTTTATAAAAGCATCTTTTGGAACTTCAATATTGCCAACTTGCGGTTATGTTTTTCAAAAAGAGTTCATATCTTTTAGAAATACTTGTTGAAGTCTATAGTAGAAATGATGTGATGTCTGATACTTACCTCAAATGTCTCAAAATGACCCAGTGGGAATAGCAGGGTGAGGGTGGGGGAATGACGGGCTATAAATTAATAATTGGGAAGCTAGTTAATGTATACATCAGGGTTCATTGCACAGTTCTCCTTATTTTTACATATGTTTGAAATAAAGATTTTGATATGTGTTTGATTTTACTTTCATGAGAGGTGAGAGAAGGGGAAAAACAAAAGAGGAAAGACAGGCAAACTCTTTTGCCTGCCTCAGTCAACCATTTGGGCCAATGGGCTTGTATGCAACTGGGATTTCATAACCTGAGGCAGGAGCTGACAGTGATGTGTCCCTCGGCTCTGGGGATGGGCCACCTCCTTCTTCATAGTGGTCCCGTCAAGGCCACCTCAAGGCAATGCTTGCAACTGAGAACACCTCCTAACTGCACCAGCATTAACAGAAAAGACCTCCTGACTATTCTAAACTAAGTACCCCCAAATCCAGTAACTTATTTCCTTTACAGTAAGTGTTACCGGGTTGCAACATGTTTGTTCTAGCCTACAAAGCTGAAAGCAAAAATTTGTAGACAAAAATAAAACTCTTGGTAATGCTCTACTGCAGATTGATGGTAAAGTTGGTCTCTGAGGCTTTGCAGTAATTTATTTACTTTCAATGAAGCCTCTTCATTTTGAGAAGGTATAAGCTTGGTATCCTTAGAACCAAGAAACTTAATTTTTAAGAGTTTGTTTGTTTGCTATAAATGAAAGCAAAATGAAAAGTCAAGGCTCTTAACAGCAGGAAGCCAATGTGACTTCAATATTCCAAGCCTCCAAAAAAAAAAAAAAAAAAGCAAAGCACATGCACATACTCCAAATAGCTAATTTAATTTACTATTCACAACGTCCTTGTAAGGCTATTATCCGGTACTATTTTATAGCTGAGAAAACCGGGGCTGAGAGGATAGGTTCACACTGTGGTCAGGCACAAAGAGGGGATTTGGAGCCCAGTACTATGAGAGGAATGGATTATCAACATAGTAATTTGTGCCCTGTTCTTATTTTTGTTGGGGACTTATTCAATAGAGGGAAAGGGAGAGTTTCCCCTTCTTCTCCTCTCTGGAAGGAAACTAAGCCTTTCTGAGGTTGAGGACCGTGATGGTTGCGTTCTGGCGTCAACTTGACCAAGTGATTATGCCCAGTTGTCTGGTCAAGCAAGCACTGACCTGACCATTGCTGCAAAGATATTTCATGTCTGGAAGGCTGGTGTATTAAGTCATCAGTCAGTTGATTGCATCTGTGGCTGATGACATCTAGGTCAACTAAGGGTTATCTCCCACAATGAGATAATCCAATCAGTTGACAGATTTTAAGGGAGAAGAGAGACTCTTTCACTGCTTCTTCAGCCAGCAAGCCTCAACTGTGGAGTTCACCCAGACCCTCCATCAGAGCTGTCAGCTTCATGGCCTGCCTTATGGATTTTGGACTCTTCCATTCCATGGTTGCATGAGACACCTTTATAAATCTCATATTTACAGGTATCTCCTGTTCTGTTTCTCTAGAGAATCCTAACACAAGGACCCTCTTCTGCTCAGGATAAAGAGCTTCTTTGTGTTTCAAAAGCTATCCCCAAAAAAAGCCCCAACCAGGCCTTTGAGAGTTCTTGACCCTTCAAGAAAAGTTGAAGTTATCCTAAAAAGGGAGGAGATGGAGGGCAGTGCTTCACAGGGAAGACGGAGGTGACCCTAATGAGAAGATGGATGCCCCAAAGGCTGGAGGAAGGTGTAAACATTTCTTGCACCCAAATGTGTGAAGCAATTCAGTTTTTTGCTCCCCCACAGCTGCAAAAGGGCAAGGAATGTGCAACCCTCAGCTGAACTTCTGCAATTGCCCCAGCTTAAAACCTGACTCATGGGGAACACAAAGGAACTGCTACTCACCACACACCTGTAATGTCCCAAGAACATTTACTCCTGGGGCCCAGGGAAACCCAAAAGCCTGGCCAGGGTGCCAGAGCAGATGACAGCCCTGCCCTGTCTGGTTTATTCTCCCCTTTTCCACCCCCCTCAGTTCTGTCTACTGTGCCACAGTGCCTCCCCTCCCACCCTGAACGTGGTCCTCCCCTGCTCTTCTGTTCTCTTCTTCAAACTCCAGACTAGTGGTTACTTTGGACTCTTCCTTGGGATCCAAGTTTGGGGAAAATGTCTCTGCTCCAAGTCCTGACCTGAGGGGACACATCAGACCAAAGAAATTGCCTTTTTAGGATCGGATCAGGACATCTAGACTTTAAGCAAAGTTTACCCATCCCTGACATGCCAAGGAAATGCTGTATTTGTGTCCAGAGCCCTTGGAGTCACTGCTGGGAAAGCTCAGTTTTTTTGTGTCTGCTCTAAATGGCCTGGAAAGCATCTGGGTTCTTTATCAAAATAAAAGACAAGCTTGATGAGTGAAAGAAACCAGACATAAAGAGCACAAACTGTAAGTTCATTTATACAAAGTTCAAGACCTGACAAAACTTACCTATGGTGATAGGTTCCAACAATGGTTAGTTTTGGCCAAATATGGACAGGGAGAGGAGCTTTGTAAGGGAGCTTTGTAAGGGGCTGGCAGCCTCCTGTACCTTGATGTGGATGGTGGTTATACTTAAGATTTCTGTACTTTACTGTTATGTAAATGTTAGCTCCATAACATAAATGAATAATAAAAACAAACAAGCCAAACAATAACATGGATACTAAGCAATAACCTACAATGAGCCCTCGATCTTGGGGTTTGCCCCTATGAAACTTATTCCTGCAAAGGATAGGCCAAGCATACTTATAATTATGTCTAAGAGTCATCCCCAGAGAACCTCTTTTGTTGCTCAGATGTGGCCTCTCTCTCTAAGCCAACATTGAACTCACTGCCCTCCTTCCTACATGGGATATGACTCTCAGGGGTGTAAGTTTCCCTGGCAACGTGGGCAGAAAGCCTGGGATAAGCCAGGACCCAGCATCAAGAGATTGAGAAAGGGGCGGGCCACGGTGGCTCAGCAGGCAGAATTCTCATCTGCCATACCCTGGATGCGGGTTCAATTCCCGGTGCCTCCCCATGCAAAAAATAAAATAAAATAAAAGAGATTGAGAAAGCCTTCTTGACTAAAGGGGGAAAGAGAGAAATGAGACAAAGTAGAGTTTCAGTGGCTGAGAGATTTCAAACAGAGTCAAGAGGTTATCCTGGAGGTTATTCTTATGCATTATATTGATATCCTTTTTTAGTTTATGGTGTATTGGAGTGGCTAGGGAAGTACCTGCGACTGTTGAGCTTTTTCGAGTAGCCTAGATCCTTGAAGATGATTGTATAAAGATATAATATGTGTGATTGTGAAAACTTTGTATATGATGCTCCTTATATCCAGGGTATGGACAGATGAGTGAAAATATGGATAAAATAAATAAATAAATAATAGGGGCGATAAAATATCAAAATTAATTGGGTAGATGGAAATACTAATGGCCAATCAGAGGGAGGGGTAAGGTATATGGTATGTATGAGTTTTTTCTTTTTATTTCTTTTCCTGGAGTGATGCAAACGTTCTAAAAATGATCATGGTGATAAATACAGAATTATGGGATGTTATAGTGAGCCATTGATTATACACCATGTATAGAAGTATGTGTGTGATGCTTTCTCAATTAAAAAAAAAAACTTATAATGATCTGCTAAACCCAGCTTGTCTGTTACTGAGGCCATGTAGTTCCCAGTAGCTGAGCTAAGCTCACAAGACCACGTCCTCTTCCACCCAAATTTTCCTACAGTGATAAGTAAAAAGGGTCTCTTTAAAGAAGAAATATACACAGTACTGGAAAAGCAGAAAATTTACCATCATCAGAAATTTTGAGTTATCTGGAAGATAGCAATTAAATGAAATCAACATTGACCAGACTGAAGAAAAACCACATCTCAAAACTGGCAGCAGAAAGCCAAACAGATAAATGATTAAGAGAAGAAAGCAGATCCAGAGCGAATCCACACTTGGAGTAAATATGTATGATTACACAGTCAAGGGCTCTAAATCAGCCATCAGGGTAATTCATTCAAGAACTGTATTCAGAATATGGGGCCCACTGGCCCTCCACTGCCCCTAAACTGGAAGAAAAAAATCATCAGTATTGTTGGGCCCTGCCTGGGAGGGCCCCAAGGGGTGAGGTTGGAGGAGGTGTATGCACTGGAGAAAGTATGAGGAGAAATTAAGGCAGCTCTGCAACGAAGATACTGTGTACCTTCAGCTACCAGAGTGAAACTTTACTTATTTTGGCATCAGGCAGGGAAATAGTACAGATGTGTGTTGTACTGGTTTTCTAATGCTGTTGAAAAAAATTGCCACAAACTCTGTGGCTTAAAAAAACACAAATTTAGTATTTTATAGTTCTGTAGGACAGAAGAGTCTGATATAGGTCTTATGGGGCTAAAATCAAGGTGTCATCAGAGTGCATTCCTCACTACAGGCTCTAAGGGAGAATCTGGTTTTTTGCCTGCTCCAGCTATTAGAGACTCCCTGCATTCTTTGGCCTGTGGCCCCCTTCCATCATCTTCAAAGCCAGCAGAGTTGTATCTGTTAATTCTTCTTCTTTAGTCATGCCTGGGAAAGGTTCTCCACTTTAAAGGACTTATGCAATGGGGCCCACCTGGCTAATCCAGAATACTCTATCTCAGAGTCCTTAACTTAATCATATCTGCCAAGTCCCTTCTGCCATGTAAAGGTATGGATTAGGGTATGGACATCCTTAGAAGGCCATTGTGCTGCCTACCACATGTGATGATTGGGTATCTTTGAGACAACCCTGTCTGCTGGTTTGGCAGGTGAAGCACTGGGTGTTCTGCCCAGAACCTGAAACTGGAGTGATAGCCACCAGTGCTGGCAGAAAGGACCTCAGGGGGCTGTTTCTGCAGAGTCTCCTTGACAGTGCCCCCTCAGTTCCTGCTGGTTTTCCAAGCCTGATTCTCAGCCTTCTGGTCAGGTTTTGTGAGCTACCGAATAAATTGCCAATACAGTATCTTTTTTATGTCAGCCAGAGTCAGTTTCTGTTACTCACAATCAAGAATTCTGACTGATACAAAATGTCCTATCTGTTTGCTCCACACCTATCTACCTTTAAGTCAATGCTTTCTGTGGACATTTCCCACCCACCTATAGAAAGCTTGCATTGATTTAGCATTCAGAGGAGAGGTCATTTAGATAACATACCTACACAAAGGCACTTCCCTAAAATAATTGACCTAGTTCTGTAAAAGTAAAGAGAAATTAACAGCATGAAAGGGGAGTATAGAACTGACATGGAGGGGAAAAAGAGATCAGAATAAAATCTTTATCCTAAACAAACAAAAAGTCCATTTGGTATAATCAGGAATATTTGAGAATATCTTGCCTCTGTGCAACAAGTGCATTAGGAGAGTAAGAAAAAGTTCTTGGAAAAAAAAAATTAGAAGACTGTACACCACTGAATCACAGCACTTAGAACAGTGCCTACAACTGTTCACTATCCTCCTATCAAGAGGAAAGAGTCACCTGTGTCGGTTTTCCCTGAGGGTGAGACCCAGCAGGTTGAAAGCCTTTCCTGTGAAGCCTCTGGACTCTGTTTTTCTTAACCTGCCCAGTATGTGGCACTTGTCTGCCTACAGGTCCCACCAGCGTAAGATGATGCAGTACCTTTAGCTTTGGAAGACTCTCCCTGCTGGGGGTGTGGTGGAGAAAGAGGAGAGGTTGTAGGCTGGCTTTAATGGCTTCAAATTACCAAGCCCTGGTGTCTGAATTCCTTGAGGGAGGGATTCCACCTGAGTTGGGCTTCACCCCTCCCCTGGGGAAAGCACAGGCTCCAGACAAGCCCCCAAAAGAGCTCACTTGAAAGTAGGAATTCACTAATTATTTGTTAAATGAATGAATAAATGAATGGTCAATGGGGACTATACAATTGTGTATCAAATTAGTGATCTGGAAGATAAAGATAAAAAAATCCTCCAAAATTTGGAATAAAAAGAACAAAGTAAATGGAAAATATAAGAAAGAAATTAAGCCATTTAGACAATTAATTCAGAAAATCCAAAATCCATCTAATAGAGTTCCAGGTCAAGATGGCAGCTTAACAATGAGCGCATTTTAGTTCGTCCTCCAGAACAACTACTAAATAACCAGAAACAGTACAGAACAGCTCCTGGGGCCACATCAGTGACCAGACACACAGTGTACCCCAGTCTGGACCAGCTGGACCGGCTGCGAGCCCCCCCAGAAGCGTGAGTTCCCAAAGCTGTGGTGGCCGGCACCCCTCCCCCACAGGCTGCTTCCCAGAGGGGAAAGGAAAGGAACTCGTCAGCAGCAGGGACTGAGCCCAAACAAATGCCAATTGTGGAATTAATTAACAAATTCTGACAAATGAAACTAGGCCCCCAGCTTAGGTGAACCTGGTCAAAGCGGAGGTTGCTCATATTTGCCCCGGCACCAAGGGGGCAGGGTTGACGGAAAAAGGGGAAAAAAAAAGAAGGAAACAGAGGTTTTTGCAGCTGTGTTTCTACAAAGGCTTGATTGCCTCTGGATACAGAGGCAGGACTTCTCAGGCTGCAACTGCCCCAGGCATAGGCAGAAGTGAGCTCTTTTGGGGGCTTGTCTGGAGCCTGTGCTTTCCCCAGGGGAGGGGTGAAGCCCAACTCAGGTGGAATCCTCCCTCAAGGAATTCAGACACCAGGGCTTGGTAATTTGAAGCCATTAAAGCCAGCCTACAACCTCTCCTCTGTCTCCACCATGCCCCCAGCAGGGAGAGTCTTCCAAAGCTAAAGGTATTGCATCATCTTATGCTGGTGGGACCTGCAGGCAGAAAAGCGCCACATACTGGGCAGGATAAGAAAAACAGAGTCCAGAGACTTCACAGGAAAGGCTTTCAACCTGCTGGGTCTCACCCTCAGGGAAAACCGACACAGGTGACTCTTTCCTCTTGATAGGAGGCCAGTTTGGTCTGGGAAAATCCGGCTGGGGTCTATAATATCTAAGTAGACCCTCCTAAGGGTGGGGGGGAAAAGGCAACATACAAGCAGGGCAAGAAACAAGAAAATAAGAACTGAAAAATTCTCCTCTGTTAAACAAAACTTAAGCTAGAGGTCCAGATAAAGCTGAACTGAATGTCAAACAACAGATAGACAACAAATTCATCCAGCAAGGAAACCCTAGGTAAAAGAAGTGAAAGCAAACTCCAGAATAAACTAATTAAGGTAATTAAATGCCTAGACGCCAGCAAAAAATAACAACTCACACTAGGAAAATTGAAGATATGGCCCAGTCAAAGGAACGAACCAAAAATTCAAAGGACATACAGGAGCTGAAACAATTAATTCAGAATATACGAACAGACATGGAAAAACTAAATCAATGAATTGAGGGAGGACATAAAGAAGGCAAGGAATGAACAAAAAGAAGAAATCGAAAGCCTGAAAAAACAAATCACAGAACTTATGGGAATGAAAGACACAGTAGAAGAGATGAAAAAAACAATGGAAACCTACAATGGTAGATTTCGAGAGACAGAGCATAGGATTTCTGAACTGGAGGATGGAACATCTGAAATCCGGCAAGAAAAAGAAAATATAGGGAAAAAAATGGAAAAATATGAGCAGGGACTCAGGGAACTGAAAGACAATATGAAGCGCATGAATATACGTGTTGTGGGTGTCCCAGAAGGAGAAGAGAAGGGAAAAGGAGGAGAAAAACTAATGGAGGAAATTATCACTGAAAATTTCCCAACTCTTATGAAGACTTAAAATTACAGATCCAAGAAGTGCAGCGTACCCCAAAGAGAAGAGATCCAAATAGACATACTCCAAGACATTTACTAATCAGAATGTCAGAGGTCAAAGAGAAAGAGAGAATCTTGAAAGCAGCAAGAGAAAAGCAATCCATCACAAACAAGGGAAGCCCAATAAGACTATGTGCAGATCTTTCAGCAGAAACAATGAAGGCAAGAAGACAGTGGGATGATATATTTAAATTATTAAAAGAGAAAAACTGCCAACCAAGAATTCTATATCCAGCAAAATTGTCCTTCAAAAATGAAGACAGATTATGAATATGGAAGACTTTCAAAACTAGGCTCAGATATTTGTAATCATGAACTGATAAGCACCAGACAGCCGCAACTGGTTTGGAAGGAAGAGAATGAACGTTTACAGGCAGCATTTTAGTTATGTTAGTCTGGCAGTAGAAGAGGCAGGAACTCGAGGGATAAGTCTGTTGCAATTCCCCATTCATAAGGAGGAGGAATAAATGGACAAAAGGGAAGAAGGAGAAGAGAACACATCAGGCAGGCATTTCAGAGGAGACTCCACAGGGCACAGGTACCTGGATTGGATAAAGGGATGGGGAGAGAAGAGGGTCAGGAGGTTCCAAGGTTTTAGATGGCAGAGACATTTTCAGACAAAAAAATCACTGAGAGAATTTGTGACCAAATTCTCCATCTAACAAAATCCAACTAGCTTCATCCACTCCATCTCTCAGCAGCAACTGGCATATTAGCTCACACTTATTTCCCGAACTACTCTCTTCTTTTGCTCTGGAGAAGCCACTTTCTCCTGACTTTCCTACTACCTTGTGAGTACCATCTGCTTTGTTGGCTCCTCCTACTATTCCTGACCTCTCAATATTTTTGCTTTGTTTTTTCAATATAATTGTTTTTTAATTAGGGGTGTTTAAACTAGGAAAAATCATGCAGAAAATAGAGTTCCAACCCCCCCCCCATTATTAAGACCTTCCATTTGTGTGGAACCTTTGTTACAATTGATAAACGAATATCATTATAAGTGCCCCAGGACTCAGTCTTCCCTTCTTTCTCTACACTAGTGATCCTACCTAGTCCTCAGTCCTTCCCAATACTGATGCCTCCTGTATTAGTTTTTTTTTTGTTTTTTTTTTTTAATTTGCATATGGGCAGGAGGCACCAGGGATCGAACTCCAGACCTCCAGCACGGCAGGTCGGAGCCCTGCCTGCTGAGCCACAGCAGCTGCCCTGTATTAGTTTTTTTATGGTTACAGTAACAAATTTGGTGACTTAAAATGATACTTATGGATCTGACTGTCAGCAGCACAAAATCTGTTGTACTGGACTGAAATCAAAGTGTCACTAGAGAGGCTCCGGGGGGAAATCTTGTTTCCTTGTCTCTTCCAGCTTCTAGAGCTGCACTCCTTGCATTCCTTCTTTAACTCTTGGCTCCTTCCTTCATCTTCAAAGCCAGCAGTGTAGCATCTTGCTTTAGTTGTCACATTGTTTTCCTCTTCTTTAGCCAAATCTCCACTGCCTCCCTCTTATAAAAACACTTGTGATTCCATTTAGGGACACCCAAATAATTCAGGATAATCTCCCCATCTCAAAATCTTTCCTCAATCACATATGCACGGTCTTTTTTGCCATATAAGATAAAATCCACAGGTTCCTGGGATTAGGACATGGATATCTTTGGGAGCCATTATTCAGTCTACTACCACTCCCAAACTCATTTCTTCAGTCCTGAACTTTCTCTTGAACTCTCCTCTGAGTTCCAGACTTTTGTATATAGCTTCGCTAGAATTTCTGATCGTCATCTCAGATTCCTAAAATGCCTTAAATTGTACTTTTGAGTTATGTACATACACACCAAAGTTTTTCTTCCCATCACAACCCACTGACCCCCTCCCCAGTTATCTTTATCCCAGTTGGTGGCACCACTGACCCAGTTATTTAGGCTCAAAACCTAATAGTCATTCTTTATTCCTCTGTTTCTCTTATCACCACCCCACTCCCCAGGCCAAATCCGTAAGCAAGTCCTATCTGTCCTCTGGGCCAGCTATGTCCCAATTTGGGTCACATTTTACCACTTCCCCAATTAATACCAAGTCTAAGCCAGTGTCACTCTGGCCCCACTGAAAGGTTCTCCTGATTCCTTTCTTGTTCCTACTGTACATTTCCATACAGAAATCACCATTACCCTTTAAAAATATAAATTATAAATATATAAATTATATCATGTCACACCAGTGCTGAAGACCCTCCAGTGATTTCCCCTTACACTGCAACAGAATCTAAACATCTTGCGATGGCCAGCAAAGGCCCAGGGTGATCTGGCCCCACCCCTCTGAGTGCTCTCCTACACTCTGAAGCCACATGGGCCTCTCCCTGGTCAGCCCCCATGCTGAGCACTTTCCTGACTCAGTCTCTTTATGCTCCCTTCACTTCTGCCTAGTACAGATGTCTTCCCCTCGGACTTTGCATGCCTTCCTCCTTCCCAGAGTGCCGGTTTTAGCTGCTCGACCGTTGCCTCTTCAGAAGACTTCCTTGCCGCTCCTACTGGAAATAGAGCCCTCACCCCTAGTCTCTTTCTATCCCCTTACCCTGCTGGGTTTTCCCTCATACAACTTAGAATCATCTGAAACGATATGATTTTTCTCTCTGTTTATTATTTATCTCCCCCACAAACGTAAGCTCCAATAAAGTAGGTTCTCTGCCCTCAGCCAAATCCCCATGGGCTCAGAGCACTGCCTAGAATGCATGAGGCATTCAATAAATATTTGCCGCTTGAATAATGGATACCTTGCACGTCATACACACATAGAAAGAGAACTTTGTACTCTGTAAACAGAATATCCATTCTTTTCAAACATCCTTGAACATTTACAGTGGTTAACCAGGCACACTCTCCTACCGTGTAAATTAGTGGGAGTGTAAATTAGTGCAAACCTTCTGGTGAATAGCTTGATAATATCTATCTAATTTTTAAATGCAAGTGTCCTTTGAACCAGTAGACTTTTGTTCATTCATGATGAAATAGGAAGAGGAGAGAGCATCAAGGATTATCTTCTGATTTGAGAGAGCCACCTGATCATATTTATACCATTTATTAGAAAGCCCTTCCTTTCCCCCATTGAATTCCATTGGCACCTTTGTGGTAGGTCAAGTGATCCTCTATATGTGAGTCTGTATCTGGGTGTTCTGTTCTGTTCCATTTATCTACTGTCTAATAGATTTCTTTCAGAAGTGATATGGAGATTCCTATGGACCTGAGGAAAATTTCCTTCCCACAATATTATCTTTTAATCTATTTTTCCATATCCTGGAGCTATATAACAATGGATTTAGTAAAGACTTAATGCTATGGTAATACTAAGAATAGTTTGAGTTTGGGATAGAAATATTTTTCCCTTATTTAGAATAGTATTCTGAGATATTGTGTGTGTGCATGGGGGTGGAGGTGGATTTTAAAAATTAAAGAAATTGCCACTTTGCCTTTTATATCGTTATCAAATATTTCTCTTTCTACCTTTCCTCCAATGTTCCTGAAGGGCACTGAAGCGGTACATGTTGCAAATATTACAACAAGGTGAAATGAAATCTCTTGTAAAACCAACTCTTAGTTTGAGAACTTGTCACTGTGTTCCACGGCACTGAAGCAACTGGAGATCTGTGTGGAAATGAAAACGGGACAAGACTCTTAAACAATTTGTTCTACTAAGGACTTAAGCAGAGTAGGCTTTCATTCGTCCATAATGACATAGGAAGAGGATAGAGAGCCGAGGATCACCATCTGACTTGAGAAAGCCACCTGACAAAATTTATACCACTTGGCAACCTAGATGTCAGCCACAACATTATCACCAGGGCAACAAATTAACCAGTAAGATTTTCAATCAGGTGTTTTGGAAGGTTATGCTGACACATCATGGCAAGAATTTCTAAACTTCTAATAACTACAAGACTCTTTTGTTCAAATTATCCTTCCAATGATAGATTTATGAGAGAGAACAGAACAAGCTAAGCTAGTAGCAATTGTAAATATTCACGCAAGACTTCATGTCACACAGGAAACAAGTTTGATGACCTTGGAAGAATTCACATTTAACGTCTTATTTTGTCAGATTCTTTGACTAAGTTTTAAGATGTGGCGGGATGCCCCCCCCTTTGTAGCCAACAGGGAGAAGGAGCATCTTTTTAAAAATCTCTTCCTTAGATTCCTTTTTCAAATTATGAAGTTCTATATTTTCAGAGATAGCCTCTGAAATTTCATTAGTTAGCATTAAAAAATGGATCCCAGACCCGGGGGACTCAGTTTTAGAAATGGGAAATGGATTGGTAGGATTTGCCTTGATATCCATGAAATAGAAATAACTAGTGTTCTACTCTATAAGAGGAGAGCACAAGTCAGACAGCAGATTTCTCATCCTCAGCACAGGGTACTAAAATACAGTGAAGAAATAGTTACTAACTTCCCCGGCAACATGATTATAAACTAGAATATTGTATCCAGAAAGACACGATTAATCCAGAAAGACACAGTTAAATGTGAAGGTGAAATAAAGACATTTTCAGACATGCAAAGACTTGGACCATTAACCTTTTCACATGCACGTTTTTGGGAAGTCGTTTGAGAATACGTTGCCACAAAACAAGGGAAAAAGTTAGAAAGGGGAAGACCAGTGATTCAGGAAACAGTGAGACCAAGAGAGAAAGCAAGAATGGAAAGTTCCAATATCATTTGTTGGGCACCAAGATGAAAGAGCAGCCAGTAGAGAATGGAGGAGAATGTGATGTCCCAGGCAGAAGGTCTCCAGAAAGAAAAGAAAATGGTGCGTAAGCGTGGGGGCAGTAACAATAATAACTAATATAAATGAAAAAATCTGAAAAAAGTTGAACATAATATAACATAATATAAAGGCATATGGCCTAAGAGACCTTCTCTCCCACCCCATCCCCACACAAGGCAAATAGAAATGCTAGGGGAAAACCATACAATTTTAAAAAGGAAATGAAAGCACACTACCCACTAGGGATAAAAAATTTACTTTTGGAGTATAGTGGCCTATAGAATTGAATAAAGTGAGTGTAGATTATGAATATGGAAGACTTTCAAAACTAGGCTCAGATATTTGTAATCATGAACTGATAAGCACCAGACAGCCGCAACTGGTTTGGAAGGAAGAGAATGAACGTTTACAGGCAGCATTTTAGTTATGTTAGTCTGGCAGTAGAAGAGGCAGGAACTCGAGGGATAAGTCTGTTGCAATTCCCCATTCATAAGGAGGAGGAATAAATGGACAAAAGGGAAGAAGGAGAAGAGAACACATCAGGCAGGCATTTCAGAGGAGACTCCACAGGGCACAGGTACCTGGATCGGATAAAGGGATGGGGAGAGAAGAGGGTCAGGAGGTTCCAAGGTTTTCTGTTCTGCGAGGATGGAAAAATGGTGATGGCTTTTATCTAATGTTTTTTTTTCTTTTTTTTCATCTTCTCATCTTCCTTCCAAGTTAATTTTAAATTTCTTGATGGCAGAGACCGAAGTCTGTGTTTCTTTGTTTCCTTGGCACCAGTTCTGGATCCTACGAAAATAGGCGCTCAGCTAGTGCTGGTGGTGGTTGTTGTTGATGATGATGATGATGATGATGATGATTCAATGCTTTAAAGATGGAAAAGTGGGCATAAAATAATGATGATGGTAGCTCCTCTAGGGGTCTGGAGGTTTGGATGTAGAGTTTTGGTAAGGTGTGAAATTCTATTGGGAGTTGGAAGAAAATACTTGTTGAAAGTATTGAGTCCCTTCTTTAGCCTTACTTTTACTTTTCGTTTTATCCTTTACTTGAATCCATCGCTACCTCTGTAGAAATGAAACAAGCAGTACTGGCAGATTTGACGCAGCCAAGGAGACTCCCTTGCAAATTCTCCTTTCAAAATCTTTTAGACTGAAAACAAATGGACTCTTTTTTTTTTTTAGGAAGCAGAATTGATTAAGCAGCAGCTGCCCTGGGAGTACAGGCATTGCTCGTCTTGTTTTGTTCTTGTTTCTGAAGATAAAGGTGTTATTTTCAAAGAAAACACTAGGTGGCACTTGTGATGTATTCAGACAGTTTCCTTAGATGCTTTTTGGGAAAGGTTTGATAGTCAATAAATAGGGAAATGGAAAAACCTTCATTACAGCAATGACGATCACTCTCCTGCTGGTGTGTACTGTACTATGTCTGGGCAGCGTCTTCATGCGGTGTTTGCAGTCGAAATCTGGGCTTCACTTTCTTTATGAAAACCACATTCCTATACCATCACTAAAATAATGAAGAAGAAAGTAATATTTAATTTGCACAAAGACTCACTACAGATGTCCTTTTAAAAAATCAATTCCTCTATTCCTTTTAAATGTTTCCATTAGGAAAAACATATTATAAAATAAGTTTTCCAAAGTCCATCTGTGGCAACAAGCAAAATGAGTTATCATTCATTTAAAATAAGGTATTACATTGTAAAGTATTTTTTAAGTAGTATTAGAACAGCAAAAAACTTAAATTAAATTCAAGCAGATATCTTAGGATTTATACTATCTTTAAAGTGATAACATAAAAAACTCTAAGGAAATACATTGTTTTTCTGTTACTGAGTGAGTTCTCATTTATCAAGTTGATTTATTCTCTATCTCATGGTCCTACTTCAATATAGAGAGACTGCAAGCCTTTAAAAGAGTTCAGGCTGGGAAGGTAACTATTTCAAGAACAAAATATCGTTGCCAAATACCAATGCAACTGCTGTGGCCTATAGACCCTCTCCATTGCCACATTTTCCCTCTACCTGTTATCTAAAGTTTCACAATAACCATTTCATGGATTAAGTTCATTAGTGAATCCATCTCACTTTTCTACACTTATTCTCCCTTTGTCTCATTTTTCTTTCTTACCTTGAATGTATTTTTTTCTTGTTGTACCTTTGTAAGATAATTTAACATAATGAAATTCTTTTGGAACAAGCAGGGTTATAAAATTAATAATAATGTTCATATGCTATCTTGTAATTACTCTAATTAGATATTGGACGAAATTGACATTTTGAAGGTAGTAACTCATGTAGTGGTAAACTCAGTGTGTCAGAACTCAGAACTCGGTGTGAAAAATAGTGCCAATGCTGCAAAAATCTTGAGTCTTGGTCTAACAAAAGTTGGGTTTCTTTGGTTGCAAATGCTGGTAATGTATTCTGGCTAACTAATGCACAAAGGGACTTTAACAGAGTGCGAGCCAGGAGCTCACAGAGTGGATGAGGGTGTCATGCCGCAGGATAGGAACGGACGCAGCAAGAAGAACTAGTTGAAGGATAGGTCTGGGTGCCGCTGCTCCAATGTACTCTTTCCAATGTACACCAATTTTTGTGTGACTGTAAAAGAATAAAAGTTTCAAGACTCCAGATGCTTAATGGTCTTCTCTACATTTATAGGTTTTTAATGCTAAAAATATGGAATATTTAGTGTAGAATCAAAACTCTGATTTGAGAGGTTGCCAAAATTTAAAGTAATAAAAAAATGGAAAAAGAAAATGTCTCAGGTTGGCTTACTCTGGGTCACATGTAGCTCCTTGGTTGCAGCAGGATGTGGGATGTTGATTTACCTTCTTGCCAAAACTGCCTACAGAGGGTCAGAGGTAACTGGGCACAGCTGGGAAGGAAGAATAGTTGCCAGCTACCCAAAAGTCAACACATGTGTACTACATTACAGCAAGAATAGATTGTAAGCTATTGTGTTGTACTGTAGACTTCTGCAAATGGGTTGAATAGTGCCCCCCTAAGTTTATATCAACCTGGAACCTCAGAATGGTACCATGTTTGGAAGTAGAGTCTTTGCAGATGTAATTATTAAGGATCGAGGTAAGATTATACTGTATTGGGGTGGGCCTAAATCCAAAGAAAGCTTCCTTGTAAGAGACAAAAGGACACAGAGACACAGAGAAAAGAAGGGGATTTGAAGAGGGGGACAGAAATTGAGTGATTCATGCACAAGCTAAGGAGTGCCAATGATTGCTGGCAGCCACCAGGAACCAGGAGAGGCGTGGAACAGTTTCTTCATCAGTGCCTCCAGAGGAACCAACCCTTCTGACACCTTGATTTCAGACTTCTGACATCGTGAAGAAAGAGTGAATAAAGTTTTCTTGTTTTCAGCCACCCAGTTTATGATAATTTGTTATGGCAGCCCTAGGAAATTAATACAACGCCTAAGAGCGGTTTCTTCGCATAGAACCCTAAGCTGCAGTACTGTGAAAGTCAGTGCTTGGGAAATGCATCATTTATGACAATGAATAAAAGCTTTGATTTTTTTTATTTCAAAAGTAAATCAATCTATAATGGTTTAGTTCATTCATTCCACAAAAAACTATTGAGCTGGAAATACAGTGAACAATTTGGATAAGTTCCTTCTCTCGCAGAGTTTTCATCCACAGGGGACATAGTTAACAAACAAGTAAATAAGACATGTTTGGTTGAGATCAGGGCTATGAAGAAAGCAAAACTGGATGATGTGGTCTAGAGTGACAGGAAATGGGAGCTGGTTTAGATCAGGTTGTGTGGTGGTTTAAAGCTGTATGTACCCCAGAAAAATATGTCCTTATATCTAATCCATTTCTGTGACGGTGAACCCATTCTAAGTGGGACCTTTTGATGAACCTACTTCACTCAGTTAAGGTGTGACCCATTTTAGCTGGGATGGGTCTTAGTCCTCTTACTGGAGTACTTTATAAGAGAATGAGATTTGGACCTAGAGAAAGCCAGAGAAGGGAGAAGCTGGAATCAATGCACCCTGGAAGAGAAGGGAGAGACCAGCAGATGCTGCTATGGGACTTGCTATGTGACAGAAGAGTCAAGGATCGCTAGCAGCCCGTCTTCAGGAAGAAATCACCTCGGTGATGCCTAAAAACAAGAGTTGATGAATTCCCATATCATTTCATGGTGGTTGCTTTGAGCAGCCAAGGAAACTAAGACAGTTGGTCAGGCAAGGCCTCTGGAGAAATGAGGAGAGAATGGAGACCTGAGTTATCAGAGAGCCAAACACTGCTGATCTGGGAGCAGAGCATCCCAGGCAGAGGGAACCGCAGAAGCCAGAGCCAGGTGAGCAGGGTGAACACCGAAGAAGAGAAGGAGGTGAGCAGGAG
>PVIY010011207.1:0-66409 GCA_004026745.1 Myrmecophaga tridactyla | reverse complement strand
CAAACGTGCCATGCTCTCTCCACGCCGTGTCCCTGCACATGTTATTTATTTATTTTTTTTGTCCAGGAAGCCCCTACTCCCCACAGTGCCTACCTGAGAGCAGGACACGTTGAGAGAACTGCTCAGAAGACCCGCCCTTGCCTCCCCCAGGCAGGTTCTTGTTCTCGGCCTCCTCTGCCTCCTGATCCCCCAGATGAGATGCTGTCACAGGGCGTGGCACTCTGCATTGTAGTGACTTTTTATGGGCTTGTTTGCCCTGCGAGGCTGGGACTGAAAACACTCCAAGGCTGAGCACCCATCCCAGCCCATGTTAGGTGCTTTGGGCCTGCTTGGTGAGAGGTGTATGAATGAATGAACCGCAGGTGCTCTAGTTTGCTAGCTGCCAGAATGCACTACACCGGAGACGGACTGGCTTTTAATAAAAGGGGATTTATTTAGTTAGTTTTTCAGAGGAAAGGCTAACTTTCCACTGAGGTTCTTTCTTATGTGGGGAGGCACAGGGTGACCTCTGCTGGCCTTCTCTCCAGGCCTTTGGGTTCCAACAATTTTCCCAGGGTGATTCCTTTCTGCACCTCCAAAGGCCTGGGCTGAGCTGTGAGTGCTGAGATGAGGAATGCTGAGCTGCTTGGGCTGTGCTACATTGCACTCTCTCATTTAAGCACCGGCCAATTAAATCAAACATCATTCATTGCAGCAGGCACGCCTCCTAGCTGACTGCAGATGTAATCAACAACAGATGAGGTTCACATGCTATTGGTTCATGTCCACAGCAATAGAAGGAGGCACTTTCACCTGGCCAAGGTGACACCTGAACCTAACTACCTCAGCAGGAGTAAGCAAGGAGTTTGCTGGAGGGAGGCGGCCACAGTGACACCACCCAGGCACTGGTGTGAGGCAACCCGCACAGCTCCTCAGTTGGGTCTTGCTCTAACCCACTTTGCAGATGAGGAAACTGAGGTTCATAGAGTTGAAGCAAATTGTTCTGAGTTTCCCACCTCATGGGTGACATTGCTGGGGAACAAATTCAAGTTTGGAGCCACTTGATGGACCTGTCTTGTGTCACCTTTTCCAGAGGTGCCTGCCCGGTTCCACTTAGTTCCCCGTTCCTGGTCCGGCTGAGTAGGGCCAGGTGGAAGAAGAGGGCAGCAGACTTCAGGGCAGAGGGTAGAGGCTTCCCATGCCCCACAGGGGGCCAGGGCCCCTCCCCAGGCCTGGGTCAGCTGGCCCATCTGTGACAAAGGCTCCCTTGTCACAGGTACAAGCAAGGGAAGGGGCGGGCTCTGGAGACTTGGGGTCACAGTGGAGGCAGCTTGGTGGCAGCTCTGGCGGACTGGGGAACCTCGCTTCAGAGAAGTAACCGATGTATCACAGGATACTTTTCTGGCTGAAAAAATGTTATTTCCTCTGTGCTGGATGAAAATGCAAGTCAGGCTCTCTCTTTGCAATTTCAATGGACTTCATTTCACCACAGCAGTCTCCTTAAGGATAAGAGGATATTTGGGAAGTGGTTAGGGGTGGGCAGTGGGGAAGGGGCTCCCTGGCAATTGCACAGCCTGAGGCAGCTGCAGGAGTCGAGCGGGAGGTGGCTGGACCATGACTCACCTGAGCCTCGTGGCTGGGGACCCGCCCACTGCTGCAGTGGTGTCATGGTCAGTTTCCTGCATCAACTTGGCCAGGTGGTGGTGCCCAGTTGTCTGGTTGGGCTAATGCTGGCCTGTCTGTTGCTATGGCAACATTTCATGGACTTAAATCATGACCACGTTGGCAGCTTTTATAGCTGATTGCGATCACCTAAGGAGAGTGTCTTCTACAATGAGTGATGCTTCATCTAATCACCAGAAGGCTCTTGAGGATTCAGAAGAGACAATCCCTCTTTCTGCTTCAGCCAACCAGACTCTCCTGAGTTCATTGAGGGACTTCATTGGAGCTGCCAGCTTGTGGCCTGCCCTACAGACCTTGGACTCTACATCTTCACAATTACGTGAGACTTTTAGAAATTTTATATTTACAGACATCTCCTGCTGATTCTGTTTCTCTAGAGAACCCTAGGTAATTCAAGAGGGTACCAACCAACCATCACCATTGCCTCTTCTCTTCAGGCACACATCTGGATGTTTCCTTGCCTCCCTCTCAACAGGGCAGGGACACAGGATAGAGCTCGAACCAGAGGAGCATGGTGGCTCCTTCCTGGCCCGGCCACAACAGCAGCTCCTGTGCCATTTCCATCTTCTGTGCCCTTTCCCCATGGTGACAAGCCTAGAGGCTTTCAATTGAAGGCGGAAGACACAAGAGGTTCTGGAGGTGTCTGTGGAGGAGAGATGTGTGTTCTTCAAGATCTTAGAGACAGGGACTCTGGGTTAATGACCTCTGCACCCTGTGCCTAGCATGACATGTGGCCTGGGGCTAATGGTCAGTAGAGGCTTCACTAAGGATTGAATTGAGTAGAGCCTCAGGAAGCATTTCCACATTTATATGGCATTTGATCCTTACCAGATTTACACAATTAAGTGACTTGTATCACTACTATACAAGTGGACTTCTTCTGAGCAGGGGCTGTGGCATTTGGGGCAGAAGTGGTGTGAGATTTATCAGCCACAAGGCAGGAGGGGGCATTTGGTCTGTGATTTAGATGTGAATTGGTCAAGTGGGAAAGTGGGCCCAAAGGCAGTGGCCCACAAGCTCTGGTCTTTATAAAACTGCCAGGCACATCAGAATCACCCAGGAATTTAGAAAGGCTCATTTCTAGGTTCCCTGCCCGGGAGTTCTCTTTTAGAAGGCCTAGAGTGTAGCTCTGAAATAGGCTTTAAAAAATATGTTTTTATTGACAAATCTTCTCACACATACAGTCCATACATGGTGCACAATCAGTGGCTCACAGTATCATCACATAGTTGTGTATTCATCACCATGATCATTTTTAGAACTTTTGCATCACTCCAGAAAAAGAAAAAGTAGAGAAAAAACTCATACACCCCATACCCCTTCCCCTTCCCTCTCATTGACCACTAGTATTTCAATCTACCCATTTTATTTTACTCACTATCCCCATAATATTTATTTATTTGTTTGTTTTTTATCCATTTTTTTTTACTCATCTGTCCATACTCTGGATAAAAGGAGCATCGGACACAAGGTTTTCACAATCACACAGTCACATTGTAAAAGCTACATCATTATACAATCATCTTCAAGAATCAAGGCTGTAGGAACACAGCTCTACAGTTTCAGGTACTTCCCTCCAGCCTCTCCATTACACCATAAACCAAAAAAGGATATCTATATAATGCATAAGAATAACCTCCAGGATAACCTCTCGACTCTGTTTAAACTCTTTCAGCCACTAGGACTTTATTTTGTCTCATTTTTCTTCCCCCTTTTGGTCAAGAAGGCTGAAATGGGCATTTTAAAAGGTCTCATTGGATTGTATGTGTAGCCAGCTCTAGTAATCAGTTTGCAGAGAAAAAGTCATGGCCTCTGGAATCCTGTGGCGGTTCAAATCCCTGAGCTGCCACTTACTGGCCATGGGGACTTGAGCCCAGGACTTCCCCAGGTTGAACTACAATTTCCCTACCTGTAAATTTCTGCACCTTTCTCCATCTTCTCTGGGTGATTGTGTGGATTAAATGACATGGTGCATGTAAAGCCCCTGGCTGGAGGCCTGTCCCCTCAGAGGGTCTTTGGGTGCAACCAGAATATTCTTTCTAGTGAGTGTCCTCTACTTGCTCCTTCTCACCAGGCCTCCTCCCTCCTGCCCAATCGAATCCGACATCTCTTCTCCTTTCTCCTGTACCTCCCACAGGTTCTCAGGTAAGCCAGAGGGGCTTCCAGGCCATGTGTGCTCACAGATGAAGTAGCTGAGGGGCTCACCCCATCACTAGGGGAAAGCCCTGTCCTCTCCACTTGCTTGTTGTTTTAGTATCATCCAATTTTCAATTATTTTAATTTATTCAATCATTTATTCATTTATTTAGATATTAGAAAAGAAATTGGTTTATTCAGGGCAAGAAGATGTAAACAATATAAAAATTAAAAGCTTATCTGGCATTTAATTGACTTTTCTTCTGCAGCTTGTCAAATGGGAGTTGGATTTTATTTGCACGTTTTCTAAGGATCCAAACTGTTTTGAAATCCTTATGCAGAGGGAAGCTGTGGGGCAGATTCCTTAAGTGGCTCTTGGGGTAATTCTTCTGAGGATGGGGGGCATTAATTCTTCAATTCTGCCTCCGTCTTTCCCTTCCGCTTCCTGTGTACTACAGAATAGTCTTTGCACTCACTGGTGAGCCCAGCCATTAGTGAGAAGGACCTCTGGAAGCTCACTTTGCCATCTCAACGCTGGTCCAGATCCTTCATTATTTTGTCCAGCCTGAGGGTCTTTTTGATCTTCCAAAATTCCTGGGAAAACCTTTTCCATGAGTACTCTCAGGTCCTCCTTTGTTAAGTAGCCCTCATCCCCAGCCAATTTGTGAAGCATAAACATTGTAGTTTCCATGGCAGGTTCCACCGGAGATGGGATTTGGTGAGATCTGTTGAAACCTTGGAGGCATGGGGCGGTCACGCAGCAAGCTGGGAGGCAGAGCCAGTCTTATTTTATTTTTTATAGACCATACAGTATGTTGACTTTGTGTGTGTGTGCAGTTCTGTGTATTTTAACACACTTCGAGATCTGCCTAGCTATTACTCTAATCGGAACACAGAACAGTTCCTCCAACCCACCAAACACCCTCCTGTGCTTACCCTTTTAGAGTTCCGTGTGGCCACCACGCCCTCACCTTACCCACAACTCCTGGAAAACACCCATCTGTTCTCTGTCACTTCGTTTTGTCTTTTGGGGAATCACCTATAAATAGACTCTTATCATCTGCAGCCTGTCGAGACTGGCTTCTGTCACGCAGCATTCCACCTCTCGGGTTTGTCCAAACCTCTGTGTGCATCAGTTTCCCTCTGTTTCTCTTACTGAATTCTCCACGGAAGGGCCCACGGTTTATCTATCTACCTATGGAAGGACGTTTGGCTTGTTTCTGCTTTGGGGTGATTTGAAACGAGCTGCTCTGAACTTCATGCACAGGCTTCTGTGTGAGCAAAAGTTTTCATTGTTTAGAGTGAAGCCCCAGGAGAGCGTGCCCCAGGGAGACCGGTAAGTACAGGTCAACCTCACAGGAAACTGCCAAACTTTTTCCAGAGTGGTTGCACCGTTTTGCATTGCTGTCAGTAATATATGAGCCTTTTAGTTACCCTGCATCCGTGCCAGCATTTTCCATTTTAGCATTCTGATATGTGTGTAGTCGTACACCAAGGTGGCTTCCATTTGCATTTCTCTCATGGCTAGTGGTGGTGAGCATCTTTTCATTAGCTAGTGAGTGGTCTGTTCAGAGTCTTTTGCCCATTGTTTTTAAGTATTTAATTAAAAATATATCTTAAAGAGCCTTATTGAGGTTTAGTTGACATACAATAATGGCACATACTTAGAGTGAATAATTTCATCAGTTTTTTTATTAGAGAAGTTGTGGGTTTACATAAATCATGCATAAAATTTTATACCTCTCATAAATAAATATATCTCATATAGCTCTCATATCTCACGCTATCATCACACCTTGCATTGACAAGGAACACATGTCACCCGCTCTTTTGTGGGTTCAGGGCTCTACTGGACTCCAAAGTTTCCAGACAGTGATTCAGACAGTTCTGCCTCTTTGAACAGTTGTTCTGGTAGGGGAAGTGGTTCTTGGAGCTGCCTTCTCACCACCTTACCCCTCCATCTGGAAAGTTCACGGCGTATTTACATACCTGTAAAATCAGCACCACACTCAAGACATTTAACACATCTGTCACCCCACAGGCTCCCAAAGAGCTTTTGCAATTACTGCCTAGTTTCCCTCCTGTGCTGGTTTGAAAATATGATTTACCCCAGAAAAGCCATGTTTTAATCCTGATTCAACCATGTGGGGCAGACGTTTCTTTTCATGTTGATTCAATATTGTACGTAGAAGCTCTTGATTAGATTATCTCCACAGAGATGTGACTCGTCCAGTTGTGGGTGTCACCTCTGATCAGGGGGAGATGGGACTCCAGCCTTTTCAGGTGGGTCTTCATTAGTCTACCTGAATCCTTTAAAAGAGGAAGCATTTTGGAGACAGAAACGAAAGGAACAATGGAAATGACAAGAACAACAGAAGCTTCAGACCTGACAGAATCTTCACAGCAGAGCTGACACAGATGTAAACATGTGGAGAACAGAGACATGGGTGTTTGGAGATGCTTGGAGCACAGCAGACATCACCATGAGATGTTAAGCAAGTCAGAACCTGGAGAGAGCCAAGGGAAGTCAAGAGATGAAAGCCAGCTTTGGAGAATTAAAGTGAGGAGCCCACAGGGACAGAGGCTGAAAGCAACGGAGCCCAGGAGCAAAGGAACAGCACATGCCTGCCACATGACTCCCCAGCTGACAGAGGGGTTCCTGACCCATCGGTCTTTCTTGAGTGAAGGTGACCTCTTCTTGGTGCCTGTCTTATTAATTTCCCCTTTTTAAAGGCCACTCAAGTTCTGGTATACCGTGTTCCAGCAGCTTTCAAATTCACAACCCCCTTCTCAATTCCCCCAACCTCCAGACCACCACTTTTGATCTTTATAGATTTTTCTTTTATGCTGTATGGCAGGGTCACATTTCATTATTTTTCCTTGTGAGTATCCTGTTATTGTGGCACCATTTGTTGAATTTTTTTGTTTGCTTTTGTTCATTTGTTTTGCATGCCTGTTTGTTTTTTGGGAAGTGCATGGACTGGGAATTGAACCCAGGTCCCCTGCATGGCAGGCGAGAATTCCACCACTGATCTACCCTCGCACTTCCTGATTCTTACAGATTAACTTGCATTTTCTAGAATTTTATATAAATTGAATCACACAATATTTTTTCTGTGACTTCTTTCACTCATCATTATTCTGAGAGTCATCCCTGCTGTTGCTTGTACAACAATAATTCTTTTATTTTTACTGTGTAGTATTTTACTATATTTCTATACCAGAATTTGTTTGTGGTCTGTGGATGGACATTGGGATTATTTCTAGTTTTTTGCATGTTTTTTAAGCTTATTTTTATTAAACACTATTTTTTGAATATGTAAAACATTTTCTTGGTTGAAAAGCCAAAACTATACAAAAAGTGAAAACAGAAAAGTTTTATTTTCATCTTGTTCCCATCCTTCCCATTTAGGTGACCATTTTAATGAATGTCTAACCTATAACTCCTATTTCCTTTTTACAAAAATAAGTACATTTCTTTATCTTTATTTCCCTTTTTTCTTATATGAATATAAGCATGTTATTTTATTTTCTTTTATACTCCTTGTTTTTCAACTTAACACTGTATCTGGAATTCATTCCAGATACAGTGTATTTAATTTGCAGTTCCCTGATACAGTGTATCCAGAATATTTCCTAGAGATATTCTTCATTTTATTTTTTGGATGCTGTGCTGGTTTGAAAGGATGTATGAACCCTAGAAAATCATGTTTTACTCAAAATCCCATTTTGTAAAATGGCAGAATAATCCCTATTCAATATTGTATATTTGGAACTGTAATCAGATCATCTCCCTAGAGATGTGATTTAATCAAGAGTGGTTGTTAAACTGGATTAGGTGACGACATGTCTCCACCCATTTGGGTGGGTCTTGATTAGTTTACTGGAGTCCTATAAAAGAGGAAACATTTTGGAGATTGGAGATTCAGAAAGAGCAACACCAAGAAGCAGAGAGTCCATGAGCCAGAGATCTTTGGAGATGAAGAAGGCAAACACCTCCCAGGGAGCTTCATGAAACAGGAAGCCAGGAGAGAAAGCTAGCAGATGACGTTATGTTCACCATGTGCCCTTCCAGCTGAGAGAGAAACCCTGAACTTCATCGGCCTTCTTGAACCAAGGTATCTTTCCCTGGATGCCTTTGGTTGGACATTTCTATAGACTTGCTTTAATTGGGACATTTTCTCGGCCCTAGAACTGTAAACTAGCAACTCATTACATTCCCCTGTTTAAACGCCATTCTGTTTCTGGTATATTGCATTCCAGCAGCTAGCAAACTAGAAAAGATGCAAAATGCTTCATTTTGTGAACATTCCATACTGTTTTTTATTTTTAATGACTACACATAGATCTGCTGCAAGCAGCGCTGTGCGAGTCTCAGTATGGACAAATGCTCTGACTTCTCCTGAACAAATAACGGGATGTGGAATGTCTGGCTCTACTGCCAGGTACGTGTTTCACTTTTGAAAAACAGACAAGTGACTTTCCTCAGTGGTTGTACCATTTTCATTCCTACAGGAAGTGTTTGGGAATGCAGTTCCTTCCCACCCTTACCAACGACGAGACTTCATGACTGGTGGACAGTGGGTCTGACTGCGGTTTTAATTCGCAGTTCCCTGATAGCTGCTGATGTGGGCCGTCTTTACTTCGGTGTTGGCCATTCAGATGTCCTTTGGTGAAATGTGTGTTCAAATCCTTTCGTCCATTGGGTTGTTTGTGTTCTTATTACCTTCTGAGAGTTCCCAGTATAGTGAGATGAAAGTCCCTTTTCAGATTCGTGACTTGCACTATTTTTCCTGGCTAGTCCAGGCTTTTTCTTTTCATTCCTTTAGAAGGATTTTTTTAAACTTTTTCATTTTGAAATAGTTATAGATTCACAGACATTGCAAAGAAGAAAGATCTCAAATCAGAGACCTAACCTCATACTCTTTCATGCGGTTTCGAGCTATAAATTCAAAGTGTTGAACTCATCCCTTTCTTTAACAACCGTACCTAGCATATTTAAGAGCAACCAGCCAACATCATTATACTTTTTAACTCCACAAACCTCTTTTAAGGCACCCAGAGTCCTGTCTCTTATAGGCATTTAAGTAAAAGAACCCAAGGTGATAGTTTATGTATCTCTTTTGCCAATTTACTCCCTGGACTATCAGTGCCATCTCCATCATTGGAAATAGAGTAGATTAGCGGCTTTTCATCTAATCAGACTGAAGAATCAATTCTGAAAAAAACCCAGGATCAATTCAGGAATCTCATCCTTTAAGATTCTGTTTTTCAATAAACACTTTTGGTAACAAAATCTGAATTAGTCAGTGTTCCCCAAAGAAAATGAACTGGGAAAATCTCGCAAATATTATGACAATTATTTTAGAAATTGGCTTATACACTGGGGGGATTGGCAAGTCTGAATTCTGAAGGGCACCCACAAGCTGGGAACTGATGAGGGTTTTTGAGGAATTCCTGGGGAGAAGCTGGCCGGTAGATGTAGTAATGAAAATTCTCCTGCTGAAATCATGAGTTCTCCCTTCATGGCCTCAGCTGATTGGATGAGATGTCTCATCCAATGGCATTGCTAAAGGTACCTCCTTTGTTTGTTGTAGGTATCATCACCCATAGATGCAATCAACTTACTGATTATTAAACCGAAGAAATACCCTCCCAGTAACAATCAGGCCCGTGCTTGTTTGACCAAACAGCTGGAAACACTCCCGGGCACAGCTGACACGTGGACTCGAGCACCGTGTGGGCTGACAAGGATTTCCAGTGCAGTGTTCAACAGGACCGGGGGGCCGGGCATCCTCGCCTTATCCCCCATCTCGGCGGGAAAGCATTGAGTCTTCCACTGCACGGGCATACGTTGTTTTATTGCACTTGGCAGATATCGCATTTTTTGTACAAATTGAAAACCTGAAAGGATGAGTTGTTTCCTATGGCTGAGCAGAGAACGTGGTTTCCTGAGATGAAAACTACCTCTGGTGAAGACGCTGTGGACGCTGTTGAAATGGAAACGAAGGATTCCAAATACGTTGATATTGCTATTCTTGGTAGAAGGTTTGTCAATTGTAGCAAGCCTTTAAATGACCCAGTTTCAGTGATCTTCTCTATTGCTATCTGTTTCCAATTCTGTTGGTTTCTATTCTTATATTTATTTCCTTCCTTCTGCTTCTTTTGGGTTTACTTTGCTCTTCTTCTTTAAAATCATTTTTATTGTTAAATATAACATATATACAAAGAAAAGAAAGAAAAAGCAATGATTTTCAAAGTATGCTTCAACAAGTAGTTACAGATTTTGGAGTCTCTTATGGGTTACCATTCCAATATTCCATATTTTTCCTTCTAGCTGCTCCAAGACACTGGAGGCTAGAAGAAATCTTTTCTTTTTTGTGAAAAATAGCATATCTACAAAAAAGCAATAAATTTCAAAGCACATTACAACAATTAGTTTGGTATGGGTTACAATTCCACAGATTTTAGGTTTTTACTTCTAGCTGCCCTGAGGTACTGGAGACTAAAAGAAATATCAATATAATGACTCAGCAATCATACGTGTTTGTTAAACCCTACCTTCTCTGTATATCTCCACCGTCACTTTTGATCTTTCTTCCACTCTTTAGGGGTGCTTGGGCTATGCCCATTCTAACTTTTTCATATTGGGAAGGACTGTCAATAATATGGGGTAGGGGGATGGAAATATCTGATGTTCTGGAGAGGTTGGGCCCTCTAGACTTCAGGACTTATCTCTTCCTTCTGGAGGTTGTAGATTTCTGGAAAGTTACCCTAGTGCATGGAACCTTTGCAGAATCTTATATATTGCCCTAGGTGTTCTTTAGGATTGGCAGGAAGGGTGTTTTAGGGGGTTTGGCAAGCTCTACTTGAACTCTCGCAGCCACTGGGACCTCCTAGTGCATGGAACCTTTGCAGAATCTTATATATTGCCCTAGGTGTTCTTTAGGATTGGCAGGAAGGGTGTTTTAGGGGGGTTGGCAAGCTCTACTTGAACTCTCGCAGCCACTGGGACCTTATTTATTATACTTCCTTTCCCCCTTTTGGTCAAGATGGAGTTGTTGATTACTCGAAGTCAGGGCCAGGCTCATCCCTGGGAGTTGTCTCCCACGGTTTTTCTAGTTTCTTAAAGTAGAAGTTTAGATTATCGATCTGAGGTTTTTCTTATACAAAATTTGATGCTGTGAGTTTTCTGCTAAGCAAGCTTTAGATGCGTACCATAAATTTTGATATGTGGTAGTTTAATTTATACTCAGTTCAAAATAGTTTCTAATCTCCTTTGAGACTTCCTCATTGACCACAGGTTACTTAGAAGTATACTGATAATTTCCAAGTGGTTGGAGATTTTCCTGTTTTATTTGTTATAGATTTCTAATTTAGTTCTATTATGATCAGAGAACATACCTTGTACAATGTCAATTCTCCTATATTTGTTGAGCTTGTTTTTTTTTTTAAAACACCCAAGATATGGTATATCTTGGTGGTGTTCCGTGCACACCTGGAAAGAATGTGCACACATGGTTGGTTGACTGCTCACAATGTCAGGTACGCCTAGTTGGTCGATGGTTCTGTTCAATTCTTTATCCTTGCTGATTTTCCATCTGCCAAGTCCTACGTATTGTTGTGGGATGAATTTTGAAGTCTCCTTTGAAATTGGGTGGTGCATTCTGACCAGATCTTATAGTTGCCTTCAGCGGGAGACTCTGGTCTGCTTATGCCATAATACTTAGAACTGGGACCTCATTTGCCCCTTACGTACGACATACCCGTGCCCATTGCCGACTGGCTGGGCCCACGTCTCTTGAGGCCTGGATGCATCCGCGCTGTGAGGTCTGTCATGACCCCCACTGTCGGAATGGCTCATCACACGATGGGCTTTGAGAGCAGGCTGGGCACGCATGGGAAATCTAAACCTCATCCGGAAAGGGGGTTCCTCCTACACAGAAGGAAGGGCTGGGTTCTCACGGGAGCGTCTCTGCTGGACCTCTGCCTTCAAGAGAGGCATCCTGCAGCAGGGGTCGGGGTCAGGGGTTAGAGAAGGCGATCCCGGGGAGATCACACCTGAATGAACCTTGAGGCTATTTCGGGGTCAGAAGGGTGAAAAGGGCTGGAAGAAGGCAGAGACACAGTCCCTGCACAGGCCAGGAGCCCACTGGGGGCTCAGAAACATTGGCAGTTTCCCTGGGTCCCCGCATCCCACTTCTTGGGACTGTAGGTCACCGGTGCGAGGATGTTGCAGCTCCCCTCAATGTCCACTGGAGCATCTCACCACGGGTGGGGCAGCTTCACTGCTGCACCCAGATGTGTGAACAGCAAGGCCTTGGGGATGGGCCACCCCACAGGAAAGTCACAGAACTCGCCAGAGCTTGGCGCTGCTCATACCATGCCAACCCTCTTCCCTCGAAATGCTCCAGATCGTCCAGGAGATTCTCAAACTTCTCCCTCCTCCCCTTCTTCCTTCTCTCCCCCACCCCTACCTCTTTCTTCTCCCTCCTTTTCCATTTCCAAACCATTTCCATGTGTTATGACTCCCATCAGACACCTGAAAAATCAGTTTGGAGAATCACCTCCCGCCCCTGCCTCTGGGGAAGAGCTACTGATTTGGCCTAAACCTTTTAATTTTACAGATAATGAAATACAGTCCTAGAGATGGGAAGAGCCCGGTCCTGATACCACACCTTGGGATTCAGGATTCCCTGCTTGTGTCTTTTTAAGAACAAGATGAACACGGCTGACATTTTTGGGGCGCTCACTCTGCAAGCCCTTTACCTGGAGGCCCTTGCTCATGCTGCGTGCTCTCCCGTGAGGTGCACGCCACACCTGGGCTCTCATTCCACAGGTGAGTTCACAGGCACCCGGCAGTCAGGGGCCTTGCCCGAGCTCACACGGCTCCTGCCCGGGGACGCCGGGAAGCCAGCCCGCCGCGCCCCGAGCCTCCCCCGCCCCCGCCGCCGCCCAGCCCTGCCTCCGCCACGTGACTCAGTGCAGGGTCCCTCGCATTCCCATCCACGCCCTGTGGCCTGTTCTGTTGCCCATTGACATGCACCCTGTCAGTAAATGGGGGGTCCTCGGTGTTGGTGACATGGGCAAGGGGTGTCCTAGGCCTGCGCAGAGCTGGACCGGGTGCCACACTCCACTCCCCCCACACACACACAAGTGTCCTGCCCCCACTGAGGAAGGGCCCTGCCTGGGAAGACCTCCTGCTGGCCGCCCTGGCTTTCTTCCAAAGTCCACATCCTCCCCAGGCCTCGGGGCCAGAGGCCCTTCCCAGCTCTGCCAGGACCGGCCTGACAATGCAATCTAAAATTAACTCCTCCGCCCTTCCTGCATTCCTGCCCGAGGCAGAACAGGCCCAGAGAGCCCTGTGCATTTTGGTGATTTGTGTTGAGGCTTGTGCTCGTGGCCACCTAACTCCACGGGGATGGGGTGGGGGTGGGGGCGGGGAGGGATGGGGAGCAGGAGGGTTGAGCCAGCTCCCTGGATATCCACCTGCCCGCAGTGGACTTGCCATGGAGGCTGACACTTTGCCTTTTGAGAGCCCTCTTTTGATCAGTGGAGGGTTCTATGGGCCTCTCTGTTCCTTCTACCTGGATAACTTTTGCCTGGCTTACTCCTGCCTTCCCACAGGATTTAGCCTAGATGTCCCCTCCTTCAGGAAGCCTTCTGGGTATACCTCCCTCTTGACCAATCTGGATTGTATACCTTTCCCAACCTTGTGCTCAGGCCATCACAGGACTTTTCACCCTGTTCAGTAACTGCCTGTCTGTGCACCCATCTCCTTAAGAGAGGAGACTGTAGCGGGCTCTATCTCTAGCATGCAGCGGGCTCTATCTCTAGCATGGCGCCTACAAAATGAGAGTAGTCTACCGTGCTTGGCTCTCCAGCTGTAAGATATCCACTGACATAAAGAAAAGAAACATTCCAATGTTTAGGTGTGAAAGAAACCTGATCTGTTCTTTTAGGGTCTGCAAACCCTCCATCATTTTTGCTGACTTTTCTCCGTTTCTCTCGGACGGAACTCCTTGGGACGTAATTTCAGCGGTCACTGCCGGCAGTCTCTGAGACGTTTCCAGTCAACGGCGGGTGTGGGACCGCCTCGCGGCTTACTGGGCGTGTGCTATGACCTTTGCGGGGCTCTGCCCAGCGGGTGGACACGCTGGTGGCAGGGGCGCATGTCCCTGGGTAAGGCTCTGCACAGAGCGGAGGGAAGGGGTTGGGTGCCTGGGCCGAGAGGCACAGACTTCCCAATGTCTGCCCAGTGGAAGGGACAGCTCGGGGGGCTTCTCAGGCCACCGTGCGCCCTCCGGCCTTGCGGACTGCTGTAGGCGACCTGAGACCGATGTGAACATGCCTTTTGCTTTTTTAGAGAGAGAAGCCTATGCCCAGCTACTGAAAACATCTGGCAGCATGAAATCGGCCAGCCCTTTAACCTTTTCCCCATCGAACGAGCTGCGCTCCCCGCGTGTCAGCTTCGCTGGAAGTGTAAGACCTTTGCCAAGAGGACGGCGAGCTCTCTGGTGGGGTTTCCGGGCGCGTCCTGCTCGGCCACCTCCCCGTTTCCCCCGTCATCGCCTGGGCCCCTCGCAGGTCGGGACAGGTCTCTCCCTGGAGCCAAGTGATGGATGTGCCGAGGGATCAGCCGAGCTCCGGGCCTGGCGGTGCCAGGAGCTGGCGCGTTCCTGAAAGGCCTGGGTGACGGATGCCTCGTGGGGAGGGAGCGGTTTGCAGGAGGAGGGGCCACCGCGTTTGGGGGGGGATTCCTAGCATTCCTCGAATGGGGGTGCAGGCGTGCCCGGAGCAGTGATGAACGGGCCGGCTAGGGGGTGCAGAGGGCGCCCGGCCTGCAGCCCAGGGGCCCTGCCCCATCACCGCCCGGGGAATGTTATCTTCCCTTTAATCACGTGCAGGTGAGGGAAGGAGAGGAATGCACCTGGATGAGCGGGGGGCTTTGGCTGTTTCCATTCACAGGACGGGGTGAGGGAAGAGGGGTGCAGGAGGAGGGGATGGATCAGAGCTAGAGATCCCCAAACCCACCCACATGGAGACGAGATCCAGGGGGTCTCTGCGGAAGCTGAGTTCTCCAGCTGCCCGGGAGCCCGAGGCGTCACCTCCTCCAGCCCTTTAATTTGGTGGCTGAGGGCACTGGCTTCAGGGCACATCATGGATTTATAAGCAAAGCAGCTGGACCCACGGCCACTGGCCTCTTGCTCACCATGACGTGTTCTCTCCCATACCTGCCGCCCGAGGGAATAAACAGAGGTGGCGTCTGAAAGCCACTCCGTGGGTCTCAGGGAACCCTGTAGCTCACCCCAGGCCCTCGCAGGGACTGGGGAACGGGAGGCCCCGGACAAGCAGTCCCCGTCCTGTTCTCTCCTTCTCCAAAGGCCTTTGAAAAGTATCAGAAGCTGGGGACTCCTTGCCATCTACTCCCTCAGAGCCTGTGCTTCTGCGCTGCCCAACACAGGGCAAAATCTGGAGTCCGGGTGGACTCCCCCCACTCGTTGGCCATGGGACCCGGTGCCCTGGATTTGGGCTCTCTCAGCCTCAGTTTCCTAAACTGTAACACGGTGTAACCCTGGTTGCCTATCGTGGCTGCTTCTCTCTGATGCCCCTCCAGCTTCACCGAGGCCGACGTGGGCCCCGCCCAGGCCCCATCAGTTCAGCCAAAGCCAGAGGCTCCCCTGGGTTCTTGGAGCTCAGATGCAAGGCCCGTGGTCACCGGCCTGCCCACACCCTGGGTGCTGGCCAGACAAGGCTGCCACAGGGCTCTGGTTTCTGTAAGGCGGTACCCATTTCTCCTGTGATTATTGTTTCCCACGGGGTCCTTGGTTTGGCTCCTCCGTGTGGTTTAATTTCCATGCCTTTTAGTCCTTGTTGCAGAAATGCACCTGCAAACGCCCTGGAGAGCCCGACTCAGCTGGTTAATCTGCAGGCCAATCCCCTGAGGCAGGTATTTATTTCCATTTTACAGATGAAACAAATGAGGCCAAGGGAGGCCATGATCCCCTCCCCCGCAAGGTCACACATGATGCTGTGGGGCAGAGATGAAGCTCCGTTACAAGTAGCTGGGGAGGGCTTAGGGCCGCGTCACCGTGGAAGTGCAGGCCTTGCTCCCCTGTGCGTCACACCCCAAGAACGTGGCGACACCTGCTTTCGGTGAGGACCACTTGCCTGCACAATCACACTGCTTTACAATCTGATATTCTCAGCAGTGCTGCATTGATCATTTTCATACTTTTTTGCAATATCTAAAACACCCACTGTGCGAGCACCACAGTCTGCCGGCTGTCCCGGGAGGGCGTCCTGCAGGAGCTTGGGGTAGGGGGTGACCGACTGAGGGGTCGACATGTACACGGGGGTTGGTGGAGTGGCTGGGGGCCAGCTCTCCTGCTGAGCACACCTGGCTGTCCTGGCACACCTGACTGCTCTGGCACATCTGGCTGGCTGGCACACCTGGCTGTCTTGGCACACCTGGCTGGTCTGGCACACCTGGCTGCTCTGGCACACCTGGCTGTCCTGACATACCTGGCTACTCTGGCACATCTGGCTGGCTGGCACACCTGGCTGGCCTGCCACACCTGGCTGGCCTGGATGTACTCACCATGCTCCAGAGACTTCAGCGCCCCTAGCAAAGGGAGGTTCTACTTTTCTCCGACGCCGAAGCCAAAGACCTCATATTTCCCTGAATATCAACTGGGAAAGCCCCTGGAATTCTCGGCACTGCCCCCATCAGCACCTCCTGCAGCCTGGGGAGGAGCCAAGTGTTGGGTGGATGGAGACGGCCCATCACCTCATCTCCTCTCTTTCTTCCTTTTTCTGGTCAAATCAAACAAAAACAGAACATTTGCCAGCATGATCCTCCAGGGCTGTTCTATATTCAGACGAGCAATTGTGAGGAAATCTAAACTTAGCCCAGCTGTAATCAGGTCCTGGCTGCACACAGATGACTCAGTTTCCAGTTCCCCCGTTTAGGAGCCCTGAGGACACACTCGGAGGCAGCTCAGGGCCAGCTGCCTGCGGAGCCCACGGAAGGAAGTGCACACAGAGGACTCAGGCTGGCCTTGGCTGGAATCCGGGCTCTGACCCTCCCTGGGCTCTTCCAGCCTCAGTTTCCCTATATGAAAAGAGGAGCTGAAAGGGCCCATCCCAGGTCATTGTGACATTCGATAAGATATATACAGAGGTAGACTAAGACTAGTCTAAGTCTTAGACTAGTCTTAGACTAAGACGAATCCTGGTGCAAATGGTCTTTTGAAAACATGAGTTTCCTTCCCCGGAGAGGCCTGGCCCAGCTCGGGTGCCATGAATCATGGCCTCGCTTCTCGAGGTGCCGTGAAATCGGGGGGCAGGAAGAGATCTTGCCCTGACGTTTTTCTAGTCCAACCTCAGGTCTCGGATTTCCCCCATAGCATCCTTCCACCACCCTGAAATGGGTGGGTCATTATTAAACTCTGATCTGCTTGAACCAAAATACACTTCTTTCTGGCTTGTTTTCTGTTTGAGGTGTTTCTGCATATAAAACCTTCCACCTCTGCCCTACTGCTTCCCACTTCCCATAGCCAGGCCTCCTGGCCCCTGCCTGACTCAGCATCCAGGACGGGGCTCGATCGAAGGGAGCAGGCGCTGACGGGCTCCAGCTCCGCAGACCCAGCCAGGCTCACTTCCCCCGACAGGCCCAATCCACCCAGTATCACGGGAGGCGACTTCTGTGTCCTGGGTGCTGGGAGAACAGGTACACTAATAGCTCTTCCGTGCCTGCCCGTTGCCCAAGACTTGGCCAGTGACGCGAAGGGACAGTGAAGGTTTCTAACACAGATGAACCTGGGCTCAGCCCCCAGCTCTGCCGTTTCCTGGGTGTGACC
Source organism: Myrmecophaga tridactyla (assembly GCA_004026745.1). Taxonomy (NCBI): domain Eukaryota; kingdom Metazoa; phylum Chordata; class Mammalia; order Pilosa; family Myrmecophagidae; genus Myrmecophaga; species Myrmecophaga tridactyla. The sequence continues at coordinate 48,749 of PVIY010011207.1, read as the reverse complement.
TCGGATGCATTTCTGGACCTGTTGGAGATTGTGTGCCTTCTGCTGTAAAATGGGAGATTGGAGTAAAATAATTTTATGAGATTCTTTTAGCTCAAACATTTGGGAATAGACTCTAGAAAGTGGGCGTGTGCGTGTGTACGTACTGACGTATGAGTGCACGTGTGTGCACGTGTGTGCATGCGTGGGAAGCACTTAAGGAGACACTAGACTTTGCAGTTGGCTCCCACAACCGCGGGGGATGAAGGGTGGGAGAGCTGGAGAGCACTAGGGACTAGCCGTGGACCAATTTATAAAAGGCTTGTAAACACAGACAATGTGATGAAATGGAGCTATTTGTATTCACTGGGACTCCCTTCAAGGAAGAGGTGGAATAAGGAGTGCTCTGACAAGCTGTTCCGGATGGGGTATGGAGGTGGTATGGTGATCTCCAAGGGGCACGCTCAAGGAAACTGCCTTTACAGGAGGGTGGCTCTGGTGAGTTGCAGGATTTTTGTTTTGCAGTAAAGTGCATGAGAGCTAAGGCCAGAGCTGAGCTGTTTGCTCATGGAGTACAGCCTGGGAAATCCCTCTGGACACTGAACTTGCCCTTTCTGCAGGCTTTCTGTGTACACTTCCCCTTTAGGTGGATACTGGATGTACGTGTAAAGCCTGTTGTTCTTTATGAGGTGCTGTAATGTTGGTCCACCTGCACTCGGTGTGCCAGGGCACCTGTGGTGTCGGCACAGCCCTTCTGCTGCACCAGGGGCTTCGTGGGACAGCATTCCCTGGCGAGAGGGAGCCCAACAGAGAGATTCTCAGAAACTCACTCTTGCTTAGGTCTCCTCTTCCCAGAGGTCGTCCCCTTCGCCTGCTCCTTGCTCTCCTCCTTGGAGTGTCTGTTGTCTGGCTTGGCTTCCCTGGGGCAGCTTTGCTTTTCGCACCCAACTCGGCCTCCCATTGGAGCCTGAGCCCATCTCCGTCTTGGGCACACTGTGTGCCAACCCGACATGCTCGGGGTTCCCATTGCTACCTAGCCAGGAATGCAATTTGCAATGCACAAAATTTTATCAGCACTCTGCTCAGCTGAGGGTCAGATTGATGAAACTCTCAACTCTACAGCATAACCAAAACCCCCAAAAGAAGCAGAAAATGCCCCAGCCTAGCAATGAAAATAACTCCCACAAAGCTCAAGGCACTTCCCCGTGTAGTGGAAACAGGCTAACCTCAGGCTCATTTGTCAGGGTTTGAGGCTTAGAATTGTGTGTGACATGAGAATCACTGACTTAATTAGGTTGACTCTCTGGCTCCTTCTGGAAAACATAAGCTCTTCCTTTGTGGCATGAAGAGGGGTTTAGAGGCACTGGGGATACCCTGAGAGATCCCTGAGAGATGAAGCTGAGAAACCTGGAGAGAGAGGTGATAGGAAAGAAAACAGAATTATGCTCTGGAAAAGCAGATTGGGGCCATTTGGCGCAGGCAGGGGCCGCTGGCCCGAGCAATCCCGGGTCTCCAGAGGATGCTGATGGGTGAATCTGCCGCGGTGGGAGCTGGAGGCACACAGCCAAAGTCGGCCATGACCGCTTACTTTGCTTTTCATCTCATTTGTATTTCCAAACCAAGTGGCTAAAAATATAGAAAGCTTATTGTTTGAAACGGAAAATGTCAGTCACCTGCAAGATTCACCTTCGTGGAACAGTTTACTCATCTCACTTGCTGGAGAACAGGAAGGGGCTGTAGGAGAGGTGTTCACTGGCCTCAAAAAGGAGCAAAATAGGGTGGGCACATTTCACTTTGTAATGCGCCTGTGGCTAAATGAGCGGACCTATGATGGGTGTGGGATGCTCCTCCTTCTAACCCCCATTTCTTTATCTGTAAAATGAGGACAAAATCAACCTCATAAGGTGCGGTGAAGCTGATCACAAAGACGCGGGTTATAGCTGCAGATATAACCGAAGACACTGACTGTGCAGCCCCGGCAGTCTCCGGCACGTGGTGAGAGGGCAGAATCAGGAGCTGTGGTTATTGCCTTGGCCTCTGGGCTTGCAAGGAAAACCCCATTTCCAGCAGTTCTGGTTAAGCTTTGGGCAGCACCAAAGAGCTAGAGGTTGATTTAGGACCAAAGAAAGAACACTGGCTTTCCCCATGTCTCCACCCTCAGGCGTGAGATGGCCAATCCTTGTCCCACCAAGGACAGCAGCCTCTTTTCTACTCCCTTCCCCCTAAGCTCTCTCCCATTCCCTGTACCCCAAAAGTCCTGGGTGGGTCTACTATCTGGGGAGCAGGAGATCACCTCTCCGCGAAGCAGGCAGTGGCCCCGGAAGCACTGATTGGTGGGGGGCGGGGGGGAGGGTGTCCCCCTGAACCCAGGCTGTGTGCTCCGAGGGGCAGGGCTCCTGCCTCTTCCTCCCCAGTGGGTGGGCACGAGCAGTGCTGGAAGGAGAGCAGAATGAGGTACCGGGAGCCTCAGTTTCTCTGTGTAAAAGCCAGCGGCTCATCTCTGCCCCGAGGGCCTCATCTGGGATGCAACACTTGGTTGGAAAGCATGTGGCTGCTGCCCACCACAGGGAAGGGTCCATTGGGTCTGGGGGCCTCCCCATTGCAGGTGTCACTCTCTGCTTCCCCCTCCTTTCTTGGGGTGCACATATCCACGATCAGAGCTCATATCCACATGCCCTGAAGGATATTTCAGAGGAGAAACCCTGGTTCCCCGAGCTTGCTGGGGCCAGGAAATTTGCAGGCAGGAGCAGAGAGACACTTTCAGGGGGCCCAGGCTCATGGGCAAGGCCATGGGGCTCCCAGACCCTGTGCCAGATCTGCAGCCTTCTGCCCTTCACATCCCTCTGTCTCTCAGTGCCACGAGGACATTCACCGGGACGCCTTGTTTCCTGATGTGTCATGCAGGGAGTAGCTTCAGGACACCTTCCAAAAAAAATATTTTTGCTCTCCAGCAGCAAAATACACAGTATCCATTCTTGTCATATTTTTTAAATCTCTGGCAACGACTCAGCACATTCTTATTTAGAACAATATAACAATTTGACTTCTGCTTTGGCCCCTGAGTTCTTCTGTCCCTTTCGGCTAAGTGTGAAGTGTGCGTTTCCTGGCCGCAGTATGGACAGCCAACAGAGAAGTGATGATGACTGGGGGCCCAGGTGGGTGAGGCTCTGGGGTCGGGGTCCACCCTGGGAACCGTGCATCTGGGCCGGAGAGCAATGCCCCCTGCTGCCTGTGACAGTGCGTTCCAGTGCCGCTGCAGCCGAGGGGCGGTCATGTGTGGCCTCGTCCCCGCCACCCCGGTATCTGCTGTGTGTATCTCCCTCTTTGGCTGTGTCTCTGCAGCTTCTGCCCCTTCCCCTCCCTGGGCCTCGTGTCCTTAGTGGTAAAACGAAGGAGCCCAGAAGAGGCGTCCGCCCTCTGTCTGGAGAAGGCTGGCACGCTGTGGCTCGCAGCACACACTGGCTGACACAGCGAGCACTGGGAACGTCTTTGGGGGGGACTGCAGGGGGTGTGGGTGCATGGCCAGCACCCGCAAAGCTGGGTGTGTTAGTTTGCAGGCTTCCAGAATGCAATATACCAGAAACAGAACGGCTCTTGAAAAGGGGAATTTATTAAGTTGCAAGTTTACAGTTCTAAGTCTATAAAAATGTCCAAATTAAGGCATCCAGGGAAAGATACCTTGGTTCAAGAAGGCCGATGAAGTTCAGGTTTGTCTCTCAGCTGGAAAGGCACGTGGCCATGTCTGCTAGCTTTCTCTCCAGGCTTCTTCTATGGCTTTCCCAGGGCTCTGTCTGCTCTGATGGTTCTGATGGCTCTAAAGCTTTTTCTAAAATTGTTTTCTTTTAAAGGGCTCCAGTAAGCAACCCCACCTTGAATGGGTGGAGACACATCTCTATGGAAACCATCAAATCAAAAGTTACCACCCACAATTGGGTGAGTGACATCTCCATGGATCATCAAAAAACTCCCACCCAACAATATTGAATGAGGACTAAGGAACTTTGCTTTTCTGTGGTTCATAATAGCTTCAAAATGGCACAATGGGGTCCATGAAAGCAATGGATAAAGCCTTGCATGGCCTGTGAGCAGGGCATGGGCTGGAGGTCTTGGAAGATGCAGTGGTCCCTGCAGGAGCCGTCACTGTGTGCTAAGGGCTACACGTGGCCCTGGAGGAGAGGGGGGCCTCTGGATGCCCCAAGGACCTCACCCACCCAGCAGGCTAGTGACAATGGCACCCCCCCTCTGCCCAGTGAGCATTTGGTAAGCACATAGCTCCTGCCCCAGTCAGGCATCTTATGTGGCGTTCTCCGAATAGATGGGGAATTGGGTCCCATTTGTGTCCCTTCGTGCCCACCCCATGTCCCCAGGCAGAGGCAAGACCATCACATGCTCTTCGTTCACACTGCCCGCTGGAGGTCTGTCCAGACCATCTTTTTCATCATGCCCACTGTGCCCATTCCCCATCCCCTTTGCCCTGCTTTGTCTTCCCAGCACCCAGCTCCCCTCATGTGTTTTAAGCTTCGGAGCTCATTGTTTCTCTTCCTTTCTAAACTATGAACCTCTGGAATACTCAGGGAAAGGATGCATGTGCTTGACAGATGAAGATGAGGCATAGAGAGATGAGGTAGCTTCTCCAAGTTGTGGAGACTTGAGACACGTTCTCAGGCACGCTTCCAAGAGTGTGCTCCTGCCCGCGTGGACACCCATCGTGTCCCTGCATCCTGGTCCCTGACCCAGGCTTCAAGGAGCTCAGAGGCCACCCAGCCCAGCCTGGAGCTATGGCTGAACTCGGGAGAATTTAACTTCTCCGAGGAGCGCCCCTCCTTGTCTTGATCCCCACTCCTTTCCCTGGAGATGCTAATGCGTAAACTGCATCAGCCTGAAATCCTCCAGATTTGGGGATTTGGAATCTGAAGCATTGGGCATCATTTACTGTGATTCTCCCTGCGAGATGCCAGCTGCCTCATGGAGTGGCTGCCAGGCCAGAGCCTGCACCCAGCCGCAGGGGCCAGACAGGCTGGTGGCACGCGTGGGGGCTTTGGGGGGGCCCCTTCCCCAGCGAGCCTTTGGAAGAGACGGTCACCAGCCTCGTGGAAGACAACTAGCTGAAAGTTGTGAGATAACCTGGGGGTGCTGCTTGATGCCACTGAATCTTGGAGTGATTTTCTGTGCAGCAATGGATGGCGTCTAAAATGACCCATGCAAGCAGACTTCAATATTTTAAAGGGTAAGGAGTTCCTGAGACCCAAATGTTTATAAACTATGGCCTAGGGGGCTGCAGCCCAAGGGTGGGTGGGCAGTGGGGAGCAGCCAAGACCTGAGACACACATGGTACCAGGCCCTGGGGTGGTAGGGGGTGGCACGTGGAGGGGGCCCTGCCCAACGGAGCTCAGAGGGGCTGGGGCTTTGCAGAGGCAGCGGCTAGCTGGGGTGTACTGGAGGGTGTACTGTGGATGGCTGGGGCCCAGTGTGGGGTGAAGCAGAGAGGGTGTGGAATGGGGCAGGAGAGGAGGCATGTCCGGCCCAGGGTCTCAGGCCGAGGCCAGGGTCCTCTCCTTACTCCTAATGGCTGGCCCTGATTGTGCGCCTCCGGGGGCCGGGCATCCTTAGTGATGCCCGTGTTTGCACCTTCACAGCAGCTCAGAGAGCTGCCGGCACCACCCCAGGGCACAGATGCATACACCGAGGTGTTGGGAGGGAAGATTTACCCAGGGAGGGGGTGGGGGGGAGCCCTGAGGCCGTGAGAGCAGGGCCCTCAGGAGCCGGGTACTTGGCCCTTCCTCCGTGTTGGGGTGCTCCCTGGATGGGACTGGGGGACCCAGGACGGGGCTCGGAGCTGGTGTGCAATGCCAAGCACAGCTGACAGGTGCCTGTGCGGGGCACTGGGTGGGGGAGATGTGTGCAGGCGACTCCCCCCAGAGGTGTGGGGTCCCGATGGAGGAAGCTGGGGAGGGTATGGGGGTGTCTGGCCCAGGCCAGCTCCTTTCACCCCGAGGTAGGGGTGATGCGTGGTTGGGTATGCAGGTGTGGTGACGTCCCCCCACAATGGCCGGGCCAGACCACCCATCATGGAAACACAGGTCTCCTTCCAGCCACCCCTTGGAGCACACTGGGGAGCTTGCCTCCCCCTCTGCTCTGACTCAGGGAGCATTCAGCTCAGAAATCACACTCACTGCCTTTCTTGGGGACCTCCTTGGCACCAGGCAGTGGGCTGGCTCCTGGCTGCGTCCCAGCACACCCCAGCATCCGGGGAGGTAGTGTTCCCTATCTCTACTGCAGACGGGAATGCGGAAGGCCAAAGGGACTGCCTGGCTTGTCCAAAGTGGAGCAGCTGGGGAGGGTTTCAAGGAGCCCAGAGGCTGCGGGTCAGCACAGACAGGCTTCAGGGTTGGAGCTGCCACTTCACCTCTCTGCAAAGGGAAAAACTAACAACACACAGTTCATAAAGTTATTGGAAAATCAAGTGAACTAGTGAGGGTGCACAGAATTCATAAAAATTAAATCACCTCACAAGTGACCAGCCATCGTGTTCCTAACCTCAGACCCGTGGCACGTCAGTGTCAGGAGGGAATTTACGGACGTGGTTGTGTGGGATGTGTCCTGCGTTGTGGTGGCTGTAGCACCCTACGCTGCATCTTCTCCACTGAGTCCTCCCTCCGGGCTTTCTCAGAAGCAGCTGTACCCGTGCTGGTCTCACCATGCGTGGGCTCTGCTGCAGTGGGCCCTCTCTCCAGGAGACTGCTCTGAACAGGTCACAGGAGAACGTCCCCTGTCCCTCTCCCTCGCCTGCCCCTACCGATGTCCTTCACACCCATTAGGGCGTATATTTATGGTTCGGTGCCTGTGTCTCCCCAGAGAACGTGTCACAGAGCGAGGAGTTCATCTGCCCCTTCTCTGCTGGGTCCCCGGCCCCTGGAAGGGGATGGGGTGTTCTCTGCACCTGGAGAGCATTCAACAAATAGACATTGGATGGGGAAATTGTTTTCTTCTGGTGACTCCAGCCTGGCTCCCTCAGGAGGCAACACGCCTCTTTAAGAACCCCAAGTACAGAGCAGAGCGTCTGCTTTCTGGAAGTGTGGCTGAGACTATTCACAGAAGAGGTAGCTAATACTGGGGTGTCCTGAGGACTGACCGAGATGGTCCATGTCAGACCCTGAGGGCCAGGCTGGAAGGAGGCCGTGGAGAGCAGGAGCCCTGAGAAGACTGCTGCCATGGAGAAAGCACTGAATGGTGTCTCAGAGGCCTGACTTCTGCCACTCACTTTGCAAGACCCCTCTGGGTCCCAGGTGCTCTGGTTGTGAAGACACAGGGCTGGATGGTGGCATCTCGAGGGGTTTCCTGGTCCCGGATCTCTCAGGCTTTGCCATGGCACACACTTGGGTTGGCAGCTCTGCTTGCTGCCGTGGGACCTTGAGCCCATTTCTTAACGTCCCTTTCCTCACATCCTTCGTCTTAAAAATGGGCATGGGGCACAGGACCACAGGTAGCGATGGTGGTTAAATGTGGCAGTGGTTCTCGGGCTGAGCAGGGGAGCCCATCCATGGTGGCCTCATCTTCCTCTCCGTGCCTCAGTTTCCTCATCTGTGCAACAGCATTTTAAAAAGATTCGATGTGAGAATGCCAGTGGCTGGCACAAGGTGAGCGCCCAATGTGTCTCAGCTGCAACAGCAGCTCTTTTCTTGAGCAGGAGTTTGCATAGGCACCCACTGCGAATGCTGCTAACCCCACAGCTTAACATCTATGAGTGCTTAGTTCATGGTAGACCCTTCCGAAACCTTCCAGCCAAGAGCAAATGACTTGTGACACTTCTGTGTCATTGGTCAATTTCAACCTCTGTAAATGTCAGACCAGAGGAAACCAGGGAGCTCCTTTTAGTGATGGTTTAATTTTGTCCCACTATTTTTGCGTTTGCCAGCTTCCTGACTTCAAGGAATCAGTCAATACAAATCTGAGAATTGATACAGTCATTCAGAGGCCATGATTTTTTTTATTGTTCTAGAATGCTCTATTAAAAAAGAGAATACCTTTATATCCCTAACCTCACTTCTTTCTCCCACAGAAAGCCCTTGACATGGTTTGCCACTTCTGTTTTAAAAATGAGGTGAAATTCACAAAGCACAAAATGAACCACCTTAAAGTGAACAATTCAGAGGCACTTAGTGCATTTACAGTGTTGTGTGAGCGGTACTCTATCAGTCCCGTTCCAAAACCTTCCCACCTTTCCAAAACAAAACCCCTCGCCCACTGAGCTGCGACTCCCCATTCCCCTGCCCAGCAGCCCCTGGGACCTGCTTTCTATTTCTCTGGATGCTTCAAATACAGTACGTGACCTTGAGTATCTGACTTCTGCACGTCGTGTCATATTTTCAAGCTTCACCCACAATGCAGCATGTATCAGTCTTCATTCCTTTCCAAGGCTGAGTAATATACCACTGGGCATATGTGTACCACATCTGTTTATCCAGTCAGTACAAGTATCTGAGTACTTGTTTTCTGTTCTTTTAAGTATATACCTAGGAGTGGAATTGTCGGGTCATATGACAATTCTAGGTTTAGCTTTTTGAGGAAATGCCAACCTTTTTACACTGCAGCTGCACCATTTTACATTCCCATCAGCAGTGCACAGGGTTCCAATTTCTCCACATCCTTGTCAACACTTGTTATTTTCCTTTTTTTGTTATGACCATCCTCATGGGTGTAAAGTGGTATCTCATTGTGGTTTTGATTTCCATATCTCTGATGACGAGGGATGTTGAGCATCTTTTCACATGCTTGTTGGCTATTTGTGTATCTTCTTTAAAGAAATATCTAAGTCCTCTGCTCATGGTGCTGGTTTGAATATGTTATGTACTCCAGAAGAGCCATGTTCTTTTCCTAATCCAATCTTGTGAGGTCAGAACATTGTTTAGGGTGGCAACTTTGATTCAATTGTTTCCATGGAGAGTGACCCACTCAATTGTGGGTGTGAGCTTTTGATTAGATGGAGATATGATTCCACCCATTCAAGGTGGGTCTTGATTAGTTTACTGGGGTGTTTTAAAAGGGGAGACATTTTGGAGAAAGCACAGTTGCTTCCTAGCTGACAAAGACAGAGACTTTTGGAGATGCAGAAATAAAACACCCTCAAGGAAGCTGTTTGAAACCAGAAGCCAAAGAACCAGCAGACATCAGACACATGCCTTCCTAGCTGACAGAAATGCCCTTTACCGATCAGCCTTTCTTAAGTCAAGGAATCTTTCTCTGGATGCCTTAGTTTGGACGTGTTTATGATCTTAGAACTTAAACTTGTAACTTAATAAATCCCCTTTATAAAAGCCAACCCATCTTGATGTAATGTTTTCTGGAAGCATTAGCAAACTAAAATAGATTTTGGAACCAGAGAAATGGGGTACTGCGGTTTGCAAATACCAAACATGTTAGAATGACTCTTTACTTCTAAGATAAGGGAAAGATTCTGGAAGAATTGTGATGGCTTGATAGAAAAGGCCTGAATTGCTTTCAAAGACTGTTGGTAGAAATGTGGACTTCACAGATACCCCCAACGAGGGTTTAGACAGAAATGAGGAATGTATCATTACAAACTGGGTGAAAAGTGATCTGTGTTTTAAAGCGGCAGAAAATTTGGCAAAATTGAATGCTGCTGTTGGATTGAAGTTAGAATTTAAAGGTGATGACCTGGGATACTTAGCTGAGAAAGTTTCCAAACTCAATGTAAAAATGTAGCCTGATTGCTCCCTGCAGCTTATAGTAAAATGTGACAAGAAAGGGATAAACCAAGAACTGAACTCTTGGGTACAAATAAAACAGAATTGATGGCTGGAAAATTCTGGGCTTTCAGAAAGGGAGACTCCAGAGAATAGTGTCCCACGTGAGGATATAACCAAACATGGAACCACCCAACCATTTCAGAAAAAGCCAGAGTTGGAAATGGAGCTATCCAGAAGGGATTTATGGAAAGTCATATTATCTCAAGGGTGTGATCTGTGCATACCGCATGGAAAATCAACAAGCTTCCTGTGAGACCTATATAAATGAAACCACTGCCAGTCTGGACTAAAAGGGACAGAAAAAGAACAATTGAAGGGAAAATTATTTTAAAGGCAGAACCATGAAACTAAGAGTAAAAGCACCATTCTTTGACCTGGTACAATCAGGGAAGGCTTCCCAGAGGAGGTGATATTTGACTCAGACTGTAAAGGATGAATAAGAGTTTGTTAGGCAATTGCAAACAAAAGGAATGGCAAGGGCAAAAATGAAGGCAGGGAAAAGTTGGGGGTATGAGGGAGCCTAATGTATATGGGAAGTGGGGAGAAGTTTGAAATGGCCCATGAACTTTTAGGTCTGCGAATAATCCCCTTCTCTAACGTGGGCCTTCATCTCACCTGAATTACCGCAATGGCCTCCTTGCTGGATTTCATCCTTTTTGCCTGCAATAGCTGGAGTTACTGTGGATGTAGAGATAGATAGATAGACTGACAGATATGTAGATAGATATGATAGATGATAGATGGATGGAGGGATGATAGACAGAGATGATAGGTTTTTAGCAATAACTTATCCTTTGGTAAACATTGTGCTCTACGCAGATGCTGGCGAACGTCTGAGTACAAACTGGCTCCCTGCACTCAGGACTGAGCTGAACGCGCTGCTTCTGTGAGCAAGTTCCTAACGGTGCAGTGTCATTGGAACTCGCTTTGGTTCAGCTCCTCTCTCCCTTCCCCGTGTGCCACATGACACTCTGTCTAACCACGGATTTGAAATCACCAGCAGCATCCTCACTGTAGAGATGGAGAAATGAATCCTGGGTTCTTCATTTTATCATTCCTCTGAACACAGTTTTTCTGCTTTTTTGTTTAAAATGTAAAACAGTAAAGCAGTGTGAACTTTGGGGTGTAATACTTTTGTTTGATAAGTGCAAATTTTAGTCTGCATATAAAGCATGTTACGGAATTTGTGTAGAATCTTTAAAAGTGGAATGCATTTTTCTTTGTACATTGTTAATTGCATGTTTTAAAACTGAAGAACTCCTCAAGGAAACATGACAATACCAACTCACATTTGATTAGCGCTGAACATAAATTGACTGTCTGGGAGGAGGGGGTGTTTTAAAAAACTGATGAGCTCCGGATGTGAAATTCGCCAGACAAGCCATTTAGCAAGAATAGTTTTCAAATGCGATTCTGACCTTGCCACTCCCCGAAGCTTCAGGCTCAGACTAAGGCCTCTGTGTGGGTGTCCCTGCCCAGTGTGGCAGCACCCAGAGGCACAGGGGGCCCCAAGGGCAGAAACCGGGGGTTGGGGGCTCTGGGGGCGCCTGGGGACAAGGAAGGGCTTTTTCTGCTGAAACAACGGCCAGCGGCTTCTGGAAGGCAGTGGCCCTCTGGGACTGCAATCTCCTCTTCTGTACAGTGGGGACTCAGGCTGGATGGCACCCCAGACCCCTCCATGCTCTGTGACTTTGTCTGCTTCAAGGCCTGACATCAACTAGGCTGGCAGAGCTCACTTTCCATAGAAGAAGGAGAAAAATGAAAAATGCAAAGTGCTGGCAATTCAAGAGAAAGTTAGACGAGGCATTTCTTTGTTTGTGGAATTATCTTTGTCAACTTCCTCAGCCTGTTCCCTTCTCTGGCACTAAAATAGATGCTTAATTATCTGTAGGCAATGATTGTTTCCTCCCCACTAAAATGGTCTTTTTTTCATCTTTTTTTTTTTAAGAAACAGCAATTTGTATAGAGTGGAGAAATTGTGCGATAAAGTGTGCTGGTTTGAAACTACTGTGTGCCCCCGAAAAGCCATGCTCTTTATCCTAATCCAATCTTGGGGGGCAGACTTGTTTGGGTGGGACCTCTTAGATTACATGTTTCCATGGAGATGTGACTCACCCAGTTGTGGGTGGGACCTTTGCATTAGGTGGTTTTCACAGAGACGCATCTCTGCCCATTCAAGGTGGGTCTTAATCTGCTTCCTGGAGTCCTTTTAGGGGAAATCATTCTGGAAAAAGCTTCAGAGCCCAGACAGACCGAGATGCTTGGAAAGGCTGAAAGAAAATGCACCTGGGGGAGCTGTTTGAAACCAGATGCCAAAGCACCAGCAGATGCCAGCCACATGCCTTCCCAGCTGGCAGAAGTGTCCCAGATGCCATCAGCCTTTCATGAATCAAGATATCCTTCTTTGGGTGCCTTAGTTTGGACATTTTTATAGCCTTAGAACTGAAAACTTGCAACTTAATAAATCTTTTTATAAAAGCTAATCCATTTCTGGAATTTTGCATTCTGGCAGTTTCAGCAACCTAAAACAGTAAGCAACAAGATTGCAACATTTCTGTAATGTCACAAAGACAATTAGCAAACTGGAGTCCTAGTTTAATCCCTTGACCTGCAGGGAGAATGAAAGGCATTGCTTCTGAGAGTGGGTTCAGTTAGGTGGAGGGATCAACTTGCTGCTGGAGTTAGAAGACCTGGGTCCAAACGCTGGCTTTGGGCAAGTGGCTCCCCATTCTGAGTTTGTTTTCTCATCTTTTAAATGGAGTCTATGGTCCCTACTCCATTTCCCTTACATATTTGAGGTGGAGAACAAATGAGACCTGCTGTTCCAAGCTTCTAGGGTGGATGGTGCAAACGTACTTAGGGTCAGACCCTGTGCTGGGAGTCAGAGGTTCGGAGGCGGGCGTCTCAAGGCGGCACATTGCCTTCTTCCTGCCTGGCTGTCCCAGGAGCATCCGAACAAGGAAAGCTCATGCAGGTGGGAGAAGGCCAGGAAGATCTGGGAGGAGAGAAGATGCATCGGGTTTAGGAAATAAAGAGGAGGGAGGGAGCGGCAGATGGATGGACAGCTGTGAGTGAGGGCTTGGAGGAAAGAAAGCATAAGACCTGCTGAGAGAGGTTGGGCAAGAGATGGGGCAAGAATTAGGGGACAAGGGTATGGACAGATGAGCAAAAAAGTATGGGTAAAAAATAAATAATAGAAGGATAAGGGGTAAAATAAATTGGGTAGATTGAAATACCAGTGGTCAGGGCGGCTGCCGTGGCTCAGCAGGCAGAGCTCCGACCTGCCGTGATGGAGGTCTGGAGTTCGATCCCTGGTTCCTCCTGCCCATATGCAAATTAAAAAAAAAAAAAAAGAAAGAAATACCAGTTGTCAATACTAGAGGGATAAGAGATATAGGATACATGAGTTTTTCTCTTTATTTCTTTTTCTGGAGTGATGCAAATTTTCTAAAAATGATCATGGTTATGAATATACAACTAAGTGATGATGTTGTGAGCCCCTGATTGTACTGATTGTATGGACTATGTGTGAAGGTTTGTCGGTAAAAATAGTTAAAATAAAAAAAAAATAAGAATAAAGAAGTAGGGACAGGTAAAGGTAAAAGGCAGGAGGTAGGGTTGGAAAAGTAGGGCAGTCAGGGTGTGTGCTGGTTGTGGCGTGCAGAGCGGGCCGTCCAGACACAGGGAGCCCTGCGAGCAGGGGATGACTTTGGAAAATCCGAGCCTTTCAGAATAGATTCACACTTTAAGCCCTCATAAAGGAGGGGCTGGCAACGTTTCTATCTAACCTCGTCGGGAAGGTCAGCTAGCTCCCCCGGGGAGGCAGGGAGGGAAGTGAAAAACAATTCCTCAATCACTTTCATGCGACGTGCTCAGTGCCAGGAGCTGTCACATATGTCCTCTCCTTCCTCTTTTGAGCAATGCCACGTGCAGGTATCAGCGTTTCCACTTTGCAGAGGAAATAAAGGCTCCGAGAGTTGTAGACTAAGTCACAGTTAGTCAGGAACAAGGCCATGACTGGAATCCAAAACTTCAGCCTTTTTGGGAAATGGTCAATTGGTCAGCATCTTTATCAGTCTGAGTTCTTAAATGCCAGCAATTGAGGTGATGCTGGCTGAAATGCATATAAAAGCGGAGTTAGGAAAAGGGCAGCTCAGAGTCCAAGAGGGCTGGAGACTGAGGCCCAGGGTGGAGTCAGACTGTCCAGCTGCAGGATGAGGACCCCAGCGCTTCCTCCATCGAGCAGTAGATCCCTTTGCTTGTGCCACTGATGCTCCCAGCCCCGGGTGCTGGACTCTCGACATGGCCACAGCCACTGGCTACACCTGGGGCTCCATCTGCTGCCGCTACTGGCCACTCCCTCTCCATATGCCCAACTACCACCAGGAGTGTCCTCGCTTCCCTTGTCACTGGCCCTGAGTGAAATCGAGGCAGATGCAGCTGACTGGTTGAGCCCAGGACACAAGCTCATGCTCCAACTGGAAGGCAGATGGGAAAAGTAAGATCAGTCATTTTCAGAAGAGCTGTCTCCTGCCAAGACTCCTAGAGGATTGACATGAATCACAGTTTGCACATTGAAAGGGGTTTCAGACATTTTGCCAAAGAAAAAAAGACAAAGGTCCACTCAACAGCTTTACTGGGTAACCACTGTGACCCTTGACATCCCAAAGGAGGAACGGAAAGCAGCGTCATGCAGAAAGGACCAGCTTCGGAGCTGGGATCCACGCTCCAAACCCAGCTCAGTTGCAATTTGGTCCTCACGTAGCTCAGGAAAGTAGGCAGGACAAAGCTTGCCAGGCTCTTGTTCAGATGAAGAAGCTGAGATCCGGAGAGAGGACATGACTTGCTGAAGGTCATGGAGGTCAGGAATGCAAGCTGGTTTTGCCCACAGGAATTTGGATGCTAATCCAAACCTCCTTCCAGTGCATGGAGATGAGAGCCCAGAAAGACACAGGGCTTTTCTCAGAACCAGCTCTGCCCGTTTAGCAAACGCTCGATCTGGGACCGGGTCAGAAGAGCATGGGGAATTAACATTTGTGATCAGAAATGTGGCAATGGTACGTGTTTTTGTGCGTTTATTGTGCCCGAACTGAATTTGCCTCTTGTTTGTGCTTCTCCCGGGAAGGCGTGTGTGGGAGTGCAGTGAGCGGGTGGCAGAATTCAAGGAGGCCCCTTCTTTCTCCAGGGAGCCCTGCATCAGGGAGCATCTGTTCGCCTCCGTGGAACGCTGGCGTGCATATCTCTGAGGCACAGCCTGCAGCATCTCTGACTGTGGGTTCTCGGCTGACTCTGGGTCAGCACTGCAAAGGCTCTGCCCCAGCGCACAGATGTGGGGCCGGATACCTGGGCCGGCTTGGCGGCCTGGATGGTGGAGCCTTGGGGAGGAATGGCTCCCTGGCTAAGGAGAGGTCAGCCTGTGCTCCTGTGGCCTGCCCCCAGGTGAGGCTGTCTGCTCAGCTGCCGGAGCCACGAGGAAACGCTGGCAGGTGTTTCGGGCAGCGAGCCTGGAGAGGCCCTCTGGTTTGCAGGAAAGAGCAGTGAATTTGGAGTCACAAGATGTCCACCCCAGTCCGGGACCCTCTGCAGCCTGGCTGGATAGCTGTGGGCAAGCTGCCTGGCCAATCAAAACCTCAATTTTCTCTCCTTCAAGTGGGACAAGAATATTAGGAGGAGTAACTGAGCTTATAGGTGCAAAATCTTACATTGTCTGGCATGTCGTATGTCCCCAGTAAGTATCTGTGGGGTGAATGTGGAATGATGGACTAAATCAATGAGTTAGTTGTTTAGGCTGCTCAGAGCAAATGTTATGAAACAGATCAGGTTAAACAATGGGAATTTAGTCACTCGTGTTTCAAGGCCAGAAAAATGGCCAAATCAAGGCATCATTGACGCGATGTTTTGAACCTGACGACGGGCTGCTGGTGATCCTGGGCTCCTTTGCCATATGGCAAGGCACGTGGCGGCAACTGCTGGTCTCGCCCTTCTCTTCCAGTTTTGTTGATTTTAGCTTCTCTCTCTCTTCTCTCTCTCTTCATTCTCCTTATAAAGAACTACAGTAAGAGGGTTAAGATCCCCCCTGAATGATGGGCTACACCTTATCTGAAGTGACCTCATCAAAAAGTCCCACTTCAAATGGATTTACACCCACAGGCATGGATTAGATTTAAGAACATGTGTTTCTGGGGTACATACAACTTCAAACCACAACAATCAACCTAAAACTGCCTCAGGGTCCCAGAAAAGAGTGTCATTTTTAGGAGGGAAGACTTGAGCAATGGAGTCAGAGGACACTTGAGTATCTTGTCCAAAGGCATCATTTTAAAGGTGGAAAACTGTCCTGGAGATAGGAAAGGACTTTCCCAAGGCCACATGGTGACTTTTGACAGAGCCAGGGACACTCCTCTGAGTCCCATCCCTGCCCCCTTGTGTCCTCTCTTAATCTTGCTGCATGCTACTCCACCTGGTTGCCTTCAAGCATAATGGAGGCCATGTGGCAAAACCAACGATGTGGGAGCTTTCACATTGACCATACTTGGGTTACAATTGCTACCTGGAGGCTCTGTCTAAAGCTGCCTGGCTCTTCTGAGCCTCAGTTTCCCTCATCTCTAAAATGGAGATGAAGTCCACCTGTGGAAGGTTCAATGTCTGGCTCATTGATGACACTCAAAAGAATGTGAGGACCTAAGCTCGAGAATCAGGTCTGGATATGATCCCTTCTCTTCTGCTCTTCATGGAGGGCTTGTAGGGCAGGGTCAGGAAGGCACAGAGGAGTGGAAGGTGACAGGATCCAAAAGGAGAGAGTAAGACTCAGCATGGTAATTCACTGCCCTCCCCCTCTCTAAGTGGGACATGGCTCCCAGGTGTGTAAACCTCCCTGGCAATGTGGGACAGAAATCCTAGAATGAGCTGGGACTCAGCATCAAGGGATTGAGAAAAACCCTAGAATGAGCTGGGACTCAGCACCAAGGGGTTGAGAAAACATTTTTGACTGAAAGGCAGAAGAGAGAAATGAGACAAAATAAAGTGTCAGTGACTGAGAGATTTCAAACAGAGTCAGGAGGTTATCCTGGAGGTTACTCTTACACATTGTATAGATATCACCTTTTTAGTTAAGGTGTAATGGAAAGGCTGGAGGGAACTGCCTGAAAATGTAGAGTTGTGTTCCAACAGCCATGTTTCTTAAAGATGATTGCATTATGATATAGCTTTTGTAATGTGACTGTGTGATTGTGAAAACTTTGTATCTGATGCTCCTTTTATCTATGGTATGGACAGATGAGTAAAACATATGGATTAAAAGTAAACAAGCAATAGGGGGAAATGTTAAAATAAATTGAGTAGACTGAAATACAAGTGATCAATGAAAAGGAGTGGTAAAGGGTATAGAAAAAAAATAGAGGGAACAAAGGTTAAAATATATTGGACAGATGGAAATATCAGTGAGGGGGAGGGATAAGGGGTGATATGTATGAGTCTTATCTTTTTTTTTATTTCTTTTTCTGTAGTGATGCAAATGTTCTAAGAAATGATCATGGTGATGAATATACAACTATGTGATGATATTGTGAGTCATTGATTGTACACCAATATGGAGTGTTCATATGCTAAGAATGTTTGTGCTTGTATGTTGTTTTGTCAATAAAAATATTTTAAAAAACAACAACATCAAACTGTCAAAAAAAAAAAAAAAGATTCCGCATGGTGGCAGGTAGACAAAGGTCAGCTTGGTTTGCAGTTCCTTCTGCTTTTGCCTGTGGTGTGATTCCTGGGCAAGGGGCTGCCTCCTTTGGCCTGGCATGCCCTTCTAGAAACGGGGGGTGTTTACTTAGATGATTTTAAGAGCTCTTCCCTCTCTGATGTTTAAGCATTCTCTAATGTATTAATTTCCATGGGCCAGATTCCCTACCCGGCCAGTTGTGAAGTAATGACCAGGAGCCCATTAGCGCTGCCTGTCCACAAAGGCAATTCCTGGGGCACATTTCCCGCATTTGTGCACGTGCCAATTTCCCAACAAGTCGTGTTCTCAAATAACAACAACTGTTACTTCTACCGAACGGCTTGCTCACAGAGGTCTCCCTGTGCCAAGCTGCCTGGGGCTGGGGGCTGGGCACAGAGATTTGGCAGCTCCTCCCTCCAAGAATGGGTCTATACCTGCAAAACAATTAACCAAACAATTTAGGTGCAAACTCCACCACTTTACACCTGAAATATGCTAATAATTGAGAGGAAAAATATTTCGTGGGAGTGTTTGTGATATTAATTATCTGGATAATTGCCTCAGATCTTCACTTAGCATAGTTGGAAGTAGCCTCCGTAAAATGAAACTTTGCCCAAAAACAATATAAAATGCTTCTAAACTCGCCTTTCAAAGCCCAGATAGGTTGATAGTTGCCAGGGATTTCCCTGAAAATCGCAACGTAGGGGAAAAGTCTTGTTCTTTGGGCTCAGGAAAACCTGGGCTGGAATCTCCATCTGTCATCTACCATGAGAGTCTCTTTATTACGAGAGCCATCCCCCTCCCCTCAAGACCCTCCTGACGATAGATCAGCACTGGGCTCTGCCCTGGATGAACTGCGCTCCCAGAAAGCATTGTTTCTTCACGGGAGCTCAGTCTTCACTACTGCTCTCCTTTCTCTCTCTTGCACTCTGGCCTCCGTTCTCAGCATCACTGTCATCATGTGTCACAGCCCAGAACCTTCGCAGGCCACTCTCCATTCACCTGGAGTGTTCTTGTACCCTTGGCAGCCTAATGAACTCCTATGCATTCTCCAAAGCCTTTAAGTGTTTCTCCCTCTGTGAAGCCTTCCCTGACTCCAAGCTGTCTACCACCCAGTCCGAGCTAATCAGCAACTCCTCTGAGCCTCACGGAACCAGGCTCCTCCCATCATGTTGCTTGTCTTCTTCATCAGGACTCTTTGTTTGCTACTTGTCTGTTTTCCCCCTTGGGCAGAGAACTGTTAAAAGGCAATGCCAGTATCTTCATCCCCTCTGCATCCTCACTGCCTAGACACAGAGCCCAGGGCGATAGTAAGCACTCAGCTTACTATCTGAGTAAATAGGAAGCTCCTTTTACAGAAGTACATAGCTCTGAGCAAATGAGAAGAAGTGGAAATCTTATTTCATCACTCTTGGCAGGATCTGGCATGTGGATGTGTTCACAGAATTTTGTTGAGAAAATAAATGAAACTGAACAAATAAGTGAAATGGAGACATTTTCATAAATAAATCAGAGGTGATAGAAATTATCTCAGTCATTCAACATATATTGTGCATACAGGATGTGCCAGGGAAAAGGAGGCAGCCGCAGTTCTCGCCATTTTGGAATTTGCATCTATAGGGAAAAGGTCATTAAATAAGAAATTGCAGTAAAATTGGTAAGGGTAGGGTGATGTGGGGATAAATCACAAGGGAAACTGGTCTGTAGTAGTTGGGTTCAGGTGTCAATTTGGCCACGTGCTGGTGCCCAGTTGCTCTGTTGTTGTGGACTTAAATCATCAACCTGTGAATTTCATCTATGACTGATTGCATCTGAGGTCGGCTAAGGGGAGTGCCTTCCCCAGCCATTGAGGCTTAAAAGATAGAGGCCAGATCCAGGGGTGAAAGTCTCCCTGGCGACGTGGGAGAGAACTCCCAGGGATGAGTTCAGCCGTGGCACCATGGGATCAACAATTCCATCCTGACCAAAAGGGAGAAAAGAAGGGTACTAGTAACGGCAGAGAGAGTTCAAATAGAGTTGAGAGGCTACTCTGGAGGTTGCTCTTACAGAAGCTTCAGGTAGACCTTGGTACCTATCATAACCTGTCAACCCCAACCAGGACCATTCCAGCCAATCCTAAAGAACACCTAGGGCAATATATAAGATTCCACAAGGGTTCCATGCACTTGAGTAACTTTCCAGAAACCTACAACCTCCAGATGGGTCCCTGGACCCTAGAGTGCCCAGCCTCTCCAGAACATCAGCTAGTTCCATCCCCCATCCCATATTATTGACAACCCCTTCCAACATGAAAAAGTTAGAATGGCCATTGTCCAAATACCCCTAAAGAGTAGGAGAAAGATCAAAGGTGATAGTGGAGTTATACAGAGAAGATAGGATTTAACAAATGAATATGAATGCTGAATCATTAAATTGATATCTTTTTTAGTCTCCTGGATCTTAGAGCAGCTAGAAGTAAAAACCTAAAATTGTGGAATCATAACCCATGCCAAACTCTGACATATATTCTACAACTAATTGTGGTGCTGTGCTCTGAAATTTATTGCTTTTTTGTATATATGTTATTTTTTACAAAAAAGATAAATAGTTGATTGTGAAAATGAAAAATTATTTATGCCTTTAGCCACCTATATTCTGAAGCACCTAGAAGGAAAAATCTGGGAGGATAGAATCTGTCCTGTAACTACTTATTGAAGAGTACTTTGAAAACTTGTTTTTTTTTCTTTCTTTGCTTTGTATATATGTTATATTATACAATAAAAAAGTTAAAAAAAAAAAAAAAAAAAAAGCTAGAGGTCAGAAAAGAGCTTAGCAGCTCAGGACCAGACATTTGGAGATGCAGAAAGGAATCACCCTGGGGAGAGCTGTTGGAATCCAGAAGCCAGGAGGGAAAGCCAGCAGAGATCACTGTGTGTCTTCCCAGGTGACAGAAAAACCCAGATGAAAGTTACCTGCCTTTCCTCTGAGGAACTGTAAATTTGTAACTAAATAAATCCCCTTTATAAAAGCCAGTCCATCTCTGATGTTTTGCATCCTGGCAACCTCAGCAAACTAAAGCATTGTCTAAGTAGAAGTCCTCCCAAAAATAAGTGACTCTTCAGCTAAGATCTTAAACAAGAGAATAAACTGGAAGAATGGGAGGGACAGATGATCTTTCAATCACAAGAGTGATGTTTTGGTCACAGCAAATACAAAGGCCGAGAAAAGGGTGGAGGAAGCCGAGGTCGATGCAGTGAGGTGGGGACATGCCGTGAAGGACCTCACAAGTGATTGCCAAGGGAAGTGGGAGGTACACGTGGATTTTAAAGCTGGAGGAACAGTTTCTCAAAATAATCTAGTTACAGAGTGGGGAATGAATGGGAGGTGAGTGAGAGTAAGGTAAAAGAATTCCAGTAGAATTTCATCTTATTGGAGTCTCAAAGCAAAGACAACATGCAGAGTAAAAAATTTACATGTTTAAATTTCCAGTAAAATCCTCCCCAAAATCACTAAATGGCTTATGCAGAATTCACTGTCACACTGATCCTTGTTCCCAGAAGTCTGCACTATAACTGGGGAAGACCTCATTTACAAAAAAAATAAAGGGCATTACAGAGTATAAGCGTGCTTCTTCTTGGGCTAGGAGGGCTCTAAGTATCTCCAAGGGAGGAGATGAAACGAGAAACAGTGGCTGAAAATCTCCTGTGAAGTTTTCCTTGTAGGAGGAGAGGACTGCTTAGAGACTAAAGGTGACAAGTAGGAAGTGAGGAGGAAGAAGAGGAGAGGTTCCAGGTACCAGCTGGAACGAGGACACAGGCAGTGTGAACTCAAGGAAGACATATCTAAGGAAGGGGTTGGACGCGGCGTGGTTGGAAATTTCAGATGGTGCTGTTTTCTCTAGACTTGATTCTCTTGTTTTTATCTTGCAGCATTTGCTAGGGACATCTGCCTGTGCATCCTATCGGTATGAATTAGTTGAGTTGGGTTAGCAGGATTGGAGTATTTGTTCTCCAATGAGTTGGATTAGCTGGATTGGGTTATGTCAGATGGATTGTTTGGGGTGTTAATTGGAATATGATGAAATCTGTTGAGTTGAGTTGAGATGGAAATATTGGGTTGGCATGGGTTAAATTGAACTGAGTTGTGGTTTTATTTGCCATGAATTTCGTGGTTTATATTGGGTTTGATGAGTTGAACTGGCTCTGCCAGTGGGTTGACTGGGAAGCAGTTGGAATAGACTGGATTGCATTGGGCTAGTACTGGCTGACTGGGCAGGTTCTTCTGACAGATTTCCAAAGCTTCCTGTGAGTCCATGGGGAGTCCATTTTCGGGTAGGTTTGCAGAGCAAGAGAAGACAGCAATGATGCTGGCGTGCATTAGACAGGGAATGCTTTTTAGCTATGGGCTCCTGGGCTCTCTGGTGGCACCACAATGAGGTGATGCTGGTTTTGCCCCTGTTTGCTGCATGGTCCAAGGTCCATTTCTGTGAAATGAACAGATGGATATTCCCTACCGTTCCCTGAGCACTGGCCTGCCTTGCTCCATCAGATTCTCAGTCCATCTCTGGGAAGTCGCTGTGGCCCTGATGGAGGAGACTCAGGCACAGGGCTGGAGCTTTCCATGGTCACATGCCGTTAGGGAGACATCTGCCATTCTCAGGGAGCTCCAGATGTGCCCTGCCACTTCTCCTTCTTACTCTGCAGCACCCCACTGGGGCTCAGCAAGGTTGGTTGGGGGGTTCCACCTTGCCTGCACATGTTTGGGGTGAAGTCTGCCCAGGGAAAGGCTTCAGTTTATCCCTCTCTGACCTTCGTATTGAGGCAACCCAGACACCCTGTAACAGAGCAGGCCACAGAGAGGTCTGGGGGGAGGAGGAGACAGGGGGTCCTGACAGAGGGGAGGACGAGAGGAAGACAGTGAGCCAGGCTGGCCTTTCTGACCGGAGTCCCCAGGTAGAAGAGGCCCTGATCAGGGGACTCCCCCTGGCCCATTTACCCGGGGCTGGAGCGGGCAGGGTGGAGGAGGCTGGGCAGGTGTCCAGGAGCCTGATGTTGAGCCCAGCGGTGCTTCTTCTGCCTGTTTCGGTTTGGACATGCCACCCATCACTCCACACCTCAGTTTCCACCTGGGTAAAATGGAGACCCTGACACCCTCCTGGCGGGGCTCAGGTTAGAAGTGGGGTGGGGGCGACCCAGCTCAGAACCCGGCCTTGGAGCTGCTCTGTGCTTCCTCCCCTCCGCCTTCAGGAGCCCAAGGTGGAGACATCTAGTCTGAGCAAAGTTGGTATCTTCTGGCCCACTCCCAGGTGACCTCCTATAACCCCTTCTGCCTGGGGCAGGTCGGCTGACCTGTGACCCTGAGGTGTTGACAGAATCTCTGACCTCTGGGAAGGAAGGGGTCACTTTACTGGGTTTGTGCAAATAGATAAAGAACAAAGTGGCCCATAAATCAGGGCAACAGGAAAAACAAATAATTCTCTCCCTCCCTTGGGATAGAAGCAGCAGCAACGTGGGGCCTGGGGGAGGGGAAGTCTGCCCAGGCGAGCTCCCCGGGGAACCCCCTGACCTCCAGTGCCGATGGTGCTGACCCTGTTGCCTCCTGGGTGGCAGAGGGGAGAGGAAGGTGCCAGCCTGGGGTGGGGGGCCTGGGTCTCAGCTGCACCATGCAGTTGGAAGCCTGCGGCTCCGAGGATCTGAGAGCTCACCGAAAGCTATCTCAGCAGGAAGCTGGGGAGCCGGGTGCCCGCCAGGGACCTGGAAGGGAACCCCTCAGGGCTGCTAGAATTACAAAATCAAATAACCAAAAAGTTGGGGCTAGGAAAGACTCGTGAGATCCTGGGACCCGACCCCCACCCCGAGAGAAGACTGCCATGAGAAGTGGTCTGTTAGTCTATGTCATGGTGGAAGGGGGCAAGCTGGGGGTGGGGGGGCATCAGAAGGGCCCCTCAGCCAGTTCCTGCTTGAACGAGCTCCCCAGTGTGTGACCTCACACCCGCCCCTCCCAGCCGGAGCCTCAGTTTCCCACCTGTAAAATGGGGAGGCTGCACCTTTCTGCCGGATTCTCGGGAACCCAGCGTGCCTGTGAGGGCTGAGCAGTGGAGTGGGGTGCTAGGGAGAAGGCTGGCCCCAGAAAAGGGTGGCCCCATCACCAGGAGAGTGTGAGCTGATACCTGAATCCCTCTCTTGGTCTCCTCACCTGGAAAACCAGGATGGCCGTGGTAACTACTCTGGGGGTGTTTCAAGGTGCATACAGATGTCCACTAGAAGACAGTTGTTCTCCCTGTACTTGTCTCATTGAATCTCCGCCTCCTCCCCTTAGATCTTGGGGAGCTTACTGCATGCTGAGGACTTGAAGGGGAGGAGCTCATCCTAGCCTCTTCCGCCCTGCCTCGGCCCTCTACCTGGCCAGCTACAGTTCTCGGCCTTGCTCCCTCCACTCCAGCCTCCTGGCTGCTCCTGGAGACCAAGCCCACCCCTGACTCCGGGCTTTGCACTGGCTGCTCTTGGGGTGACCAGTTGTTCCGATTTGGCATGGCCTTCCTGGGTTAACACTGCACGGTCCATGACCTCTGCCTCCCTCACCACCTCTTACCTAGGTTTATTTTTCTCTAAAGCTCTGATCACCATCCGATGCATTGAAGATGCACCCCACAGGTACTTGTTTAGTCCCCTTCTGGAGTGTAATCTCCATACGAGCAGAGAGTGGGTCTATTTTTGTCTGTCTGTCTTTTTGGTTTTTGCTGCCTTAATCTGGGAGCCCAGAAGAGGCCTTGGCAGGTAATGCCCACATGACACATTGGACTGTGTGAAAGGAATGGCTCTAGGTTCTCAGTCCTAGGTGAGAGCACAGGACAGCCACAAGAACTGCTTTGTAAAATGAGGATGAACAAAATAAAAGTTTATGGCTGTCTGGAGCAGGCTGCAGTGGCTCAGCAGGCAGAGCTCTCACCTGCCATGCTGGAGACCTGGGTTCGAATCCTGGTGCCTGTCAAGGCAAAAAAAAAACAACTTTATGGTTGTCTGCTGACCGGTGCAGCGTGTGAGCCTGTGTGCAATTCAGGAAGCAGGGGCAGGTCCCTGGACTGAGAAAGAGAGAGACAGAGAAAGTCTGCAAGACTTCAAAGCCCCCTCCCGCCCCCACCAGCTACTCTTCGCTGTGTCTGAACACGCGAAGGCAGGACTGAGGCAATGAATCAGGCAGTTCCAGCCTCCACCAGGGGCCTCCCAGGTCTGGCCATTTGAAAACTGCCGGCTTTGCTGGTGATGAGTGTTAATGGGCCGTTGTCCGGAAGCAGTCTGTCCTCCTCCTTGCTCGCTGGCAGTTGAGGGGGCTTTGGCTCCCCGCTAGACCCTCGCTGTCTGCGTGTGCCATCAGGGGTGAGAACACCTGCCTGTACAGGTTCCAGATGGTAAAGAGCAGGAAGGCGTTGGCCCAAGCCCGAAGTGGCGCTCAGCAGATGCAATCTCACTGGGGTCATTTCCGCCTCTCCCCCTCCCTGCAGCCCCAGCCGTCCGCTGCCCGCCCTTCCCCTCCACGCATCCCTTCAGGTCTGTGGACGCGGGCATCATGTAGGAGGAACTGCTGCCCTTCGTTTCCCAGGCTTCCCTGGAACAGAGCCTGGCCAGAATGAAAATGAGGGCAGCGGGAGGAGAGGCCAGTTCTACCTCTCCAGCTCTGCCACGTGCCAAGCCTGGCACCAGGCCCTTTAGAAGCCCACCTCATTTAATCTCGCAGCTGTCCTGCTGGGGAGGGTTCTGCTGGAATCTCACCTGTTAGACAGGGAATCCTGCAGTTCCGAGGTTTAAGAGCTTGTCCACAGCTATCTCCATGGGGAAGCCGGGACTCAAACTCAGAGACCTATTAAGTAAGCTCCAGGCATTTTAGGCTTACAAAATTGAACAACCAGAAAACTGAACTGGAAAAGGCTGGTGGGATCCTGGAATTCCACCCCTTAATTTGCAGGTGGAGAACTTCAAAGCCAGAAGGTGGAAGCTGTGGGATAGCCTATGAGCATGACTGTAAAATAAGAGCGGGGACAGCCAGGGGGCCATGTGTGGCCGCACTGCCAGGCTTCGTGCTCAGTGGCCACGCGGAGCACAGGGTGAGGCAGGGGAAGTGGGGGCAGAGCAGGCCCCCGGCCTCCCCTCTCCAGCCCTCACACCCTCTGCACATGCCTGCCCAGCCTGGGCTGGAAGGTTCCATGCACTGCTTTCAGCAAGCTGCCAAACTGCTGGACACCAAGGTCTCGGTGGGAGTGCTGAGTTGGGGTCTGCACATGTGCCTGCAGCCCAGCCCAGCAGCTCTGGCTTTGGGAGTGAGGCTGAGGGTGAGACAGTGCACCACAGGTCCGAGGCTGCTGCAGCCCGCATGGGCCTTCTCTGCAGCTCTCCAGGATGGGCAGAGTCTCACTGGGGGCCTTGCAAAGCCCAGATCCTTGCATGGACCCCTAGGGGTGTAAGTCTCCCCAGCACCGTGGGACCCAGTATCAAGGGATTGAGAAAGTCTACTTGATTAAAAAGGGAGAAGAGAGAAATGAGACAAAGTAAAGTGTTAGTGGCTGAGAGATCTCAGACAGGGTCGAGAGGTTATCCTGGAGGTTATTCTTATGCATTATATAGATGACCCCTTTTTAGTTTATGGTGTATTGGAGTGAATGGAGGGAAGTAACTGAAACTTAGAGCTGTGTTCCAGCAGCCTTGATTCTTGAAGATGATTGTATAATGATACAGCTTTCACAATGTGACTGTGTGGTTGTGAAAACCTTGTGTCTGATGCTCCTTTTATCCGGGGTATGGGCAGATGAGTAAAAATATATAGATAATAAATTAATAAATAATAGGGGGTAAGGGGTAAAATAAATTGAGTAGATGGAAATACTAGTAATCAATGAGAGGGAGGGGTAAGCGGGATGGCATCTATGAGATTTTTCTTTTTTCTTTTTCTGGAGTGAAGCAAAGTTTCTAAAAAATGATCATGGTGATGAATACACAACTATGCGATGATATTGTGAGCCATTGATTGTATGCCATGTAGGGACTGTGTGTTTGTGAAGATTTTTCAATAAAAATAATAACGACAACAAAAAAGATCCTTGCATGGCAAAAATGCTCCATGCCACTCACTCTCCTGGCCGCACCCCTCCGTGTCCCTGTCCGAGGGGCTGGGGTAAAGCAGGCCACAGCTGGAGAAAGGGTGGCTTAGGGGAAGAGAGTCCTCTCCCAGGAGCTGGCTGAGTTGGGCACCCCGGAGGAGGCGTGGGGGTGCTCCTGGCTTCTTGTGCTTGGAGGAGCCTCAGGAGCTGGGGTCCTGCCTGCCACGTGGACCCTGTTGCCTCCCCAGCTGGGAGCCCCGCAGGCCCCACTGTCCCACCCATGGGACGCTCTGGTTGTGCCAGGACCTTCCCTCCCTGAGAGTAGTGTCCACGTGGTTGGCGTCTCTCCATGTGGGCAAGGGTCCCTGCAGGCCTTCTATCTCGGTGAAGGGGGTGCCTGCGTGGGGTCTTGCAAAGAAAGGTGGTGTCCGGTGTGGGCTTGCTTCCAGGGGGTGTCTGTGGCCCCTGGCCCGGCCCTTGGTTCCTTGCAGGCAGGTGGTCAGTGTCCTGGGCTGCTCCCTGTGCTTCAGGGAGCACCCTGGGGAGACGGGGGGTCTCAGCTGGGTGGTGGGGGAGTTTCCTCACCTCGAAGAGACAGCCCTTGCCTTCCCAGAGGAATTGAGGCAGCCGCAGCACTGACCCCATGAGGGAGGGTTTATGCTGGCCGGGCAGCCCCTCACGTGGCTGCCACAGTTTCCAGGTGTGCCTGTGCCTGCCTCACGTTAACCATTCACACACGCTATTCACTTGCAGGCTCACACCCCAGGAGCAGGAGTGAAGCTGGCCATGTCTTTTGTGGGGTGCACCACTGAGCAAGGGTCCAGAAGGGAAACTGAGGCAGTGGCTTGTGAACTGAGGAAGGGGCCCTGGGGAGGTCTGAAGAGAAGGGTTTGTGCTGTGTGCTGGGAGGAGCCCTTCCCCGTCCCCCCGGCTTCCAGGTCTCACCCGTCAAAGATGCTCGGCCACCTCGCAGGGTCAGGGGACAACGGATGAGACAGGCCCTGCGAGGCCAGGTCCTCACCCCATGGCACGGCTCCTATGCAGCCCTCGTGCATGCCCAGCTCAGCCTGGCGCTGGCCCCGGTCCCTTGGCCCCCTCGCTTTCAGCCAGAGCTCCCCAAGCCACCCACCCTGACCACTCAACTGGTGGCTGCCCCTGACACAGCCTGCCCGCCCTCTCATCCCCTGTAGCCTCTGCCCTGCTCCCGGCGTGTCCTCACCCTCCTGGGTCACCTGCTGCTGAAGTACTGCTCAGTTCTCAAAATCTCCTGGTAAGCCAGTGACCCACAGGCATGACGTGGGCACAGATGGCGGCTGCAGTGCCGGGTGCGAGGAGCCGGCCCCGCCCCGTGGGAGCTTTCACCGGGGAGGACGTGCATGTGATGGGGCTCGGGGTACCAGCCACCCCCCCACCACCCCGCCGGGAGCTTCCCTGAGCAGGGGAGGGATTGGGCGGAAGAGGGCATGCGTCGGCTGTCCGGGATGGTGGGAATGTCCCAGATATGCCCAGTGGCATGATTACACAGGGTAGACACCTTCCAAAATGATGCACATATCTTAACAGTCAAAAAGTGGGAACAACTCAAATGTGCATTCAACTGATGCCCGGATGAACAAGGCGAGGTAGGGCCGAGGAAGGAACGCAGCTCAGCAGAACGAAGAAAGAGCTGGAAAGAGCTACGGCAGCGATGACCCTTGAGAATGTTGACGCCATGTGAAAGAAGCCAGACCCAGAGGGCCACATCGGCGGTGATGCCGTGTGTGTGAAATCGGCAACTTGCTCAGGACAAAAGTGGATCGGTGTGTTTGTCTAGAGTCCAAGGGGAGGACGATGAGGGCAGTCGCGCCACAGGGGAGTGGGTTTCTTTTTCGTGTGTGCTGCATGGTGGGGTCACATTTCATTCTTTTTCCATGTGAGTATTCCGACATTGCAACACCATTTGTTGATCTTTTTTGGGGGGGGAAGTGCATGGGCTGGGAATCAAACCCAGGCGTCCCGCATGGCAGATGAGAATTCTACCACTGAACTACCCTTGCACCCCCTTCTTTTTGGGGTGATGAAGATGTTCTAAAACCTGGCGGAGATGACATATCACTCTGAATCTACTACAAGCCCCAGGACTGTGCACCAATGGGTGAGCAGATGGTATGTGAATTATACTCCAGTGTGCTCTTTAAAAATTATACCAAATTAAAAGCACGGTAGAAATGCCACTTCTTCCTCAATATTTACTCTTGTCAGCCTTTGTTTTCCAATACTAATTACATTTGACCAACACCTTATGATGCGTCTGGCGTTTTTTCCTTATGTCATGGAATTCTCCAAAACAAACTAGTGGGCAGTGCGACGGTGGCACAGTGGCAGAGTTCTCGCCTGCCGCGCTGGAGACCCGGGTTCGATTCCCAGTGTCTGCTTGTGCAGAAAAACAAATCAAAACAAAAATAAACAAGCCAATGAGAGGGAAATTTCTGCATTGCTGAACATGCATGGGCTACGGACCAGTATTGAAAGTGTGTCCAAACCCCAGCCCTGCCCGCACCTCCTCACGGCAGGTGAGTCAGCTCACATCTCGTTGGTACCAGTGGCGGCGACGACAGCACTGTAAAGGGGTGATGCCAGGGGAGTGGGGGTGCTACGCAGGGAGCCCCTGCCATGGGGCAAGTACTCAATATAGACTCTCATTATTGACTCTATTTTCTAGATGAAGCAGCAAAGCCTGGGACTCGTGGGCGAGCATGGGGGCTCTGGCCGTGGGGCCTGCATCCCCTCTCCATGCACACAGCCCATGTACTGAGTGCTCTCTGCTCAGCTATGGTCACCAGTACCCCTGGGCACACAACATGCTCAAAAAGTGCGCGCTTTAAATCTACGACAGCCTGGCAACTGAGGACTTACACCTAAGCCCATGGAGAGTGCCTCGGTGCCTGCTCACAGCTTGCGGGCCGGCACCTCTCCACCCGAGTCTCCCTGCTGTCCTGTCCCAAGAGCCCCCACAGTGGACTGTGTCTGGGATACGCTGTTGGCAATGCTGGTACTCAGTGTGTGGGGTTGGGGGTGTCTGAGTCACGGGGGTGTAGAGTGGGGAGTCGGGAATGGCAAAATACCCAGCAGCAGAAGGAAGGAGCACACTACACTGTGAATTTGTGCTTTGAGGGACTGGAAAGGAGGGCACCCCGAGTTGGCCAGATCTGTTTGAGCAGAGACAGAAGAGTGACAGGGGACCAGTGAATTGCCTTCTGGCTGTGTGTGCACTTGAATTCCTCCAGAGGCTCCGTCAAAGTTGCCAACCTGGGAAGGCAAGTCTTGAAGAGGAGAAGCTGGGACTTCGGGTTCCTGCAGCTGGCTGGGACCGAAAGAGACTGAGGTTCAGATGTTCCTGGAGAAGAAAAAAAGTTCAATAATTTCATCCGAGTGTAGTCTCCCTCTGGAGCACTTACAGAGAAAGTCCCGGCAGCTTCCCAGGGAAGCCTCCCTGTCAACACTCAGCTTTTGGGGTGGTGGCATGGCACCTGAGGTCTCTCCCCTGTATGCCGACTCCTTCCTGAGCCCGGCCCTGCCCGCCCAAGCAGCTGAGAGCTCAGGTACTGGGAACACAGCCTTGCCCTGCCCTGCTGGCCAGTTATCTGATTTTCTGACCCGAGTAAACAATACTGGAAAAGCAGAGCCCGAGCGTCAGGTCAAGTCTCAGCCAGAAAGTTCTTTGTGTATTGTTTTGAGGAGGGCAGAGTGCTAGGTGGCAGCACGCATGCCTGCTCTGTTTGCAGGGCCCAGCGACCGGCAGGCAACCCCCCTCTGCCCCCCACCTGGCTCTCCTGCAGGCCCATGGCGAGGAGCGGGTGAGCTCCGCCAGGCAGTTGCCCATGCAGGAGGGGCACAGCCAGGCACCTATGGCCAGGAAAGTGCGGCCCTGTGCTGAGTGGAAGGAGCCGTTTCCCAGGACTGGTCTGACCCGGGATTCGGGGCCTGCTGTGGAGTACGTGACAGGCGCTGTCTGCCTGCGGGGTTCTTTCCACCTGCTGGGGCCTCGAGCTGGCAGCGCTGACCAACAGGGAGCTGTGTCCTGGCACTTCCCCTCTGCTTCTAGACAGTTCTGCTATTTGCTCCCCTGCTGTGCAGCATGCTGTGTACATGATGCCTCAGCCTCATATGAACTGCCTTGATTCTTCTGGGTTGAACTTTTATTTTTCTCAGGACTATTGTTTGGAATGAGGCAAAGTACAAAAGAAGCAAACACCTGTCTCTCATTAACTCGCCAACTTTTTTTCCTTTCGTATGAAGTTATTGATAAGTCGTGGTCACCGCTCAGCCCGTCCTGCCCTCTTGCCTCTGCTCCCTGCCCTCCCTCCTGTCCGCTCAGCTCCTCTACAGCCACCCCTCTCCTCTCAGCAGTGAAGCTACTCCAGAGCAGCCCAGAGCACCCCAGGTTTTCCTTAGTTCCCTTTGCTCTTTGCTCTTTGCATTGGTAATTTTCTGGACAACAAGACAGCAAGGCGGGCTGTGGGCAGCTTGCCCCTCTGAGGCCTTGACACGCCTTGACACTCCGCATGCCTCCGTCCCCTGTGGCTCTGGGCCTGCTCGGCTGGGGCTAAGCCCCAGTGCTCGGCTCAGGCAGCCAAGGGTGACACAGGGACAGACATTCAAGAGCCAACCAGACAGGGAAGGCGCGGGGACGTGCTCAGGAGGAAGAAATAATCAAGCCATGCGGAGGTTTCTGGTGAAACTTGGAGAGATTTGTGGACGAAGAAGGACGAAGAGGTAGGGGCATTTGCATCAGTGGAGACGGCGGGAGGAAAGGCATGGAGGCAGGAAGGTGGCAAGTGCGCCCAGCACGTGCTGGGTGGCTGGTGACAGAGCGTGCGTAGAGGAGGAAGCAGCAGTGGGGAGAGGCGGGGTGGGAGAGGGTGAGCCTGGGGAGGCAGGCCTTGGGGTCCAACCTGTGCAGCCAGCATTCCCCACCACATATACACACAAGGCCACCTGGGGCCAGCAAGGGCCTGGGAGAGGCAGTGGCCAAGGTCTCAGGTGTACTTTAGGACGATATATCTCCCCAGTGTGCCCGGAGGGCTTGGGATGCCAGGACCCAGCGCCAGAGGCTCAGGCACAGGACAGGTCCCGGGGGTGATGATGGGTGGAGGACAGAACTGGGGACGTCCCTGAGTGGGTGCCTGGGTGAGAGGATGGCGGCCGGGCAGCATTTCTCCACCCACAGGGCAGTTGCCGGAAGGTTCCTCTCGGGCCTGTGTTTATTGTTCTCTGTCACCGTCTGTTTTCTGCTACATAATACATCAGGCTGACCCTGGCCCCTCTGACGAATAGCGGCCAGCAGCCCCTTGTCTGCCTCGACCCCGAGGCCTGTGTTGGGGCCACTGGGCCCACGGCTGCCTGGTCTGCCCCTGTGCTGCCCTGGTGGGCTCTACCCAGGCCACTGGAGGCCTCCCAGCAGTGTGGGAAAAGCAGCTCCACGCCTGGCCATTGGCCGTGGAATGACTGTCCGTCAGCTCATCTGGCTTGTCTTATCTGAAAAAGGATGTCAATAAGCTCTAAGGGAGAGCAGGATACTGGGAAAATGCAGAGGACTAGAAAGAGATGGCTTACCTTTGAAGATTGAAAAATGGTGTCGTTCACCCCCAATTTGACTGTCTTGTCCTCCAAAGCTGGTGTTGTTATGGCCATTGCCACTGTTTGGTCTTTGAGGGTGGAGAAGGGGGGCTGCTCCCCAGCACTGGGGCAGCTGGGGCAGGAGAAGAGCCTGAGGGACCCCTGGAGACTGGACAGACCTGATCAGCCGATACTCGGTGTGGGGAGGGGGTTGCATGTGTTTGTAAGCACGTTGTATATGGGTGCATGCACACGTATGATTATGCGGTTGTGTGATTGTGCATGTGTGTGCACACATGTATACACGTATGTGTACTGGGGTCCTGTTGAAATGGTGTGCAGGCTTGCCTGGGGCGTGGAAGCAGTGGGGGCCTAGCACCTGGCCTGGAGGAGCTGAGTGGCAGCTGGTGTGTGGCCAGGCCAGGGCTCCGGCAGAGCTGCCAGGAACCGCCAGGCCAGGCCTCCTTCCAAGACCAGCGCTCTTGGGAGGCACTACGGGGCGCAAAGCCCTCCGAGCCAGAACGACGGCCCCGTGAGGCTTTTCCTGCTGCATCAGAACCTAAGCTTCTCCAGGACCGCACTGGGGGAGCTCGAAGATCCTCGAGTCCCTGCGTTGGTTATTCACTCAGCCTACAAAAGGGCACTGTGCACCTCTCGCAGCGCCTGTGGTTTCGAGGTGTCAGATGCAGCAGTGAGCAGAGCAGAGGAGTCCCCGCCCTCCCTGAGCTGCCATTCCACAGGGAGAGAAATGCCAGCTCCCATTTGGAAGGCAGCCGCTCACCGGCATTTCCCAAACGCCGTCTCCTGGCCGGCCGACCACAGCCTGCTGAGACTTTCCACGGAACCAGCGAAGAGCACCGAGGCACGGGGCATTCAGTGGTTTAGCCCAAGCTCAAATACGACATCACACCAAGGAATGGTGCTGGCCAAGGCAAGGCAACACGAGCACTTTGTGAACTAAAATGTACAGCATACAAGGTAGATCTCGGGAATACGGGAGAAAGGCGAGGGGGCCCGCGGTCCAGAAGGAATTCAGCTGAAGCTGGACATGGCCACTCCTGGCTGTGTTTGAGCTTTGGCTTCGTGTCCACTCCACCCTCCACCCCCCAACTGCCTGTCCACTCCCGATCTTTTGGCGTGAGTTAGACTTGCTTGTTAGGGGACCCCAAGGACCACACTCATGCCAGTTGCGCCGACAGCAGCTTTGGAGGCAGGCAGTGCCCACAGACTCCTGCTCCCAGGAATTCGTCCTGTCACCTCTGTGTACCATCCATAACCCTAAAAGACTGCCCTGTCATCTTATCTGGCACCCGGGATTTTAGCAGCCCCTTCATTAAGCCTGGAGAACAAAGGCGGCTGGGAGAGGGTCCCTGAACGTCCAAACACGCTGTCACCCCACGTGTGAGGTGGGGGCCGCCCTGGGGAGGGCCGGCTGCTGTTTACAGATGGAAGGAGATAGCACCGAGGAAGTCAGCCTGGGCTGCTTTGCCTGGGGTTGCGGGGGGGGGGGCCTGACCACCCCTGTGTTTCAGCTGGCTCCTACCCAGGAAGGCGGGCCGGGGCAAGACACCCTTTCCTGGCCAGGGAGAGAGGAAGAGCTGGATATGTGGGGCCCCGCGAAACCGAGGCTTTGGTTTTAAAGGGGCACGCCCCCTTTATGCTGGGGTGGGTGGATGTGGGCATGAAAGCAATGGGATAAGCATTTCAGGATCACCCCCTCCAAAGCTGGAAATGTGCCCAGAATTTCCCAGTTCAGCCTCCAGCCAACCAGACCTCCTCTCCTGAGACAGGCTCCTCCCTGTGGCATCAGAGACAAAGGCTTCTCCAGAGGCTGCTTGGATAGGGCCAGTGATGGGGAGCTCACTACACCAACGGGCCTGCTCCTTCAGAGGAAAGCTCCGTCGGAAAAATCTTCCCAGGGCTGGGCTCTCACCCCCTTCCTGTAACTGCCGGTTGAATGTTTAGCCTGACCTGGTGTTGTCAGTTACTCCCAGGAGTTGGATAGAAACTTTCTGGTGGGTGCATTATTATAATTATTTCTACTACCACAATGACCGATGACAATAATCAATATTAGTAACGACACACATCATAGTTAAAAGTACTTCTTACTTTCAAAGTGCCGTCACGCCCCTGAGTCTATGCGCTTATCCCAACAACCCAGAGAAAGAGGCACAAATTAACCCTCTTTTTCAGAGGTAGAAACTAAGACCTGGAGAGAGGAAGCGATGGGCCCACAAAACAGTGGTGCCAGACCCTTAGTCCGCTAGCTTGTCCAAAATGGCTTAGCTTTCGTATACCTTTTGCCAGCCTTGAGACACTTGTTCTTTTTCTACTTTGAGGCTTTCTCTATGATTAGGACTGAAAAGAATCACCTCTGCCCTGAAGATTATGAGGGTCTTGTTTGTCCCCCAAAAGACGAATAGTTATTATAAGATTTCAATTCAATATCAGAAATCTACTTGAATCTAAAAGCCGGACAAAGAGGCTTTGAAGGGTGGTGGGTTCCTGTACCCAGGGGTGGGCACAGGCTGTGACTGTGTCATTTAAGGACCAGTGGGCTGGCTAGGGTGACACATCGAGGGGCTTCTGAGTCTTGGTTGCAGGAAGAAGACTTCCTTCCTTCCTAAGCCCTGTGCTCAGGGCAGATGACAAGCCCACCACAGGATGGGCCGTTTGGGGCCTGAAGATGGGGGTGCCCTTGTCGGGGGGAGTCAGGGGGTCTCCTCCCCAAACGGGGTGGCAGCCTGCCAGGCACTTCTCGGCCTGCTCTCTGCTTCGTTGGAGCAGAGGGCTCCACCAACCCGCGGCTTCTCATGTCTCCCTTCCTCAGTGTTTCCATTGTAGCCCATGCACCCTTCCATTGGTTTGTTCTGATCACATGGGATGCTTGTCGAGGGGTCAGGGATACCCCTGGGAGAGCACCTCGTGCCCCTCAAATGTGTTGGCCCAGAAGAAGTAATTTTTAAAAAAGCTTGTTTGCATATCCCAACAATTGTGTTGAGCTGAATGAAATATCCTGTGACTATCCATTTTCCTTTTTTTGGCATGGAATTGGACCATCAAACCTGGGTCTCAAGCATAGCAGGCGAGAATTCTGCCCCTGCACCACCATTGCCTGGCCCCCATGCTTGTCCTCCTTAGTGGCACACTCACACACTGCTCACAGCCACTTCCTGCTCCTACCACATTCCAGTCTTTGTTGTCAAGAAAGGGACAGGCATAGTGGTTGGAGAATCTTTCCCAAAGTCAAATTCTTTGGGTTCTAGCTGTTGTGACCTACTGTGTGCCCTTGGGCCAGTCTCCTGACCTCTCTGGGCTTTCTCTACCCAGAAGGGACAGTTCTGTGATGTGGAAGATTCTATCACATTCCATACTCTAGGATTCTAAGATAAAAAGGAATGAAAGAGCACTCTCCCAGTCCTGCCCTCCAGGAAGCTCAGGCAGGCCTTTCATCACCTTGAGGGAAGATGGACACACGATAACAACAGGGCCACCGTAGCAGGGATGCTGGAACATTCCTGCAGCCAGAAGCCCAAAGTAAAGGTGTCAGCACAGCCAGGCTCCCTCTGGAACCCACGGCGGAGCATCTTCCCTTGCCTCTTCCAGTCTCTGAAGGTTGCCGGCAGCCTTGGCTTGCATCAGCTTAACCCTAACCTCTGCCCCCATCTTCCTGTGGTCATCTTCCCTCTGTGTCTGTGTCCTAATTCCCCTCTTCCTGAGGGACACCAGTCATGGTGGGTCAGGGCCCACTCTAATCCAGCTGGCCTCATCTTAACTGATCACATCTTCAGAGACCCTCTTTCCAAATTAGTTGACACTCATGGGACCAGGGATTGGGACTTGAGTATGTCCCAATCCAAACAATTCCTTTTGGAGGAGCTTTGCTGGTGACCCCTTTTCTCCCAAGTGCAGTTGTTTCCCAGATTCAATTCATTCCTGCCCTTTCCCCAATGTAGCTGTCATTTCTTTTTCCCCTGGGAGATTCCACAAAGAAAGTGGCATTTGCAACTATGTGATGATATTAAGAATTACTGATTATATATGTAGAATGGAATGATATCTCAATGTCTTGTTTGTTTGTTGTTAATTTTTTTAATTAATAAATAAATAAAAAAAAGAAAGTGGCATTTGTCCTGGCTATTAAAGTTTGATCAGGGGGTGATTTAGGCATAAGAAAGCATGGACAGATTAGCTTTTTCTTGTGAAGAACATGCTGCCTAATTCTTGAAAGCAGGAGCCTTGCCTCATGTGTCTTTTTATTCTCTCAGTTTTGTTTTCTGTGCCTTACACAGACTATTCATTCAATCTGATCTCTACCCATCCATCCAACCTTCCTTCATCCATCCATCCTTCTTCCATCCATCCATCCATCATCCATCCATCATCCATCCATCCATCCGTCCATCCATCCATCCATCTGTCCATCCATCCTTCCTTCATCTATCTGTGTTGAGTGGAGGTCTGTAGAGCATTCAATGAACAAATGCATTACCTGTGGTGCCTCAAACATCCATCCATCCATCCATGCATCCATCTGTCCATCCATCCTTTCTTCATCCATTTATCCTTCTTCCATCCATCCATCATCCATCCATCCATCTGTCCGTCCATCCGTCCATCCATCCATTCATCCATCTGTCCATCCATCCTGCCTTCATCTATCTGTGTTGGGTGGATGTCTGTAGAACATTCACTGAACAAATGCATTACCTGTGGTGCCTCAGAGGCCAGGGGATGGAGGCCCCAGAAACAAAATAATGTCTTATTATCAGTAAGTAAGTTCTAAATGTTGAGGTGCCCTATATCCTGGTTTGGGGCACAGTAAACTCGTGATCCTGGCAGTATGTGAGCTATGATGGCCCATATGTGGTTATAATGAGGGGTTTGATTGCCAATAGGGAGCTGGAGAAGAGAACTGAATCCCAGGTTCTTTCAAGCAGAGGGAGCTGATTGTGTGATCTGAGTGTAGGGAAATGTTTGGCATCCAATATCCTGACATCTTGTACCCTCAGCCCCTCAGCAACCCGAATATCAAATCCCTCCAAGACTTGATTGGGTCAGAAATGGCCCTTCTTTGTGTTCTGGCCCCACACCCCTAACACTGCCCTTCCCTGGCCAGAGGCTGTGGCTCCTGCTGCTTGTCATGGAAAGTCTGCACCCGACTCGCTGCACACACAGCCTCCTTTGTTCTGGGCACGCAGGCGGCTGCTTGGAGCCCCTGCTAGCAATGGGCTCCCAACACATGTGCCTTTAGTTCGTTTCTGGGTCAGCAGTCCCTACGCCCCAAGGAGGCCACCTCTCAGGCAGGAGGCCCCCGAATAGCTCTACATGTGCCTGCCAGGATGGGTCCTTCATCTCTGCCTCGCCCCTGCCCTGGATGCCCCACTGCAGGGGCTGGTTCTAATCGGACCCCTTGGTTGGGAGAGGGGGAAGCTGGCTCATCGCCTTGGGTGAAGTTTCCTCAAAGGGCCAATTGTAGCCATATGGAAGTGAACCTCCTCAACAGAGGTTTCTAGGGAAAGAGGCCCAAGAGGTTTGCAGAGCTCCTACTGCTGAGTCCGGGACCTGAGGCCGCCAGGCATTTGCGTGTGTTCGTTCATCAGCAATCTTTTCGTGGAGCCCAAAGGACCTGCCAGGCTCTGTTCCCTGCCCGGATTCCCCATGCTCCCATCTGGCAAATGGGAAACTCAGCCTCCAGGAGCAGAGGTTCTCCAGAGCCCAGCTGCCTCCTGTCTAGGCCAGTGCAGCGTGCATGCAGAAGGCACTTACAAAATCAGACTTCCTCCACCCATCTCTTTGTTAAATGGCGATAATAATACTGTCTGACTGGATGGCTTTCGGGTTTAAATAAGATGGTGTGCATAAAGAACACAATCTGAGGCTTGGTGCTCAATAAGTAACTAGAGATTCTCCAGCGAGGGCAAATATTAGATGCGTGTGCAGATGTGTGCCTTACAACCCAGGGTGCTGCCCTTCCTCTCACAGCCCTCCCAGGAGCCGAGGAGGTAAGCAGTGGCACTTCATGTCCGAGGGGCCCGGAGAGGTGCTGTGACTTTAGAAAGTATCGGGACGAGGTGAAAATCTTGAGTTTCAGACTCCCTGATGTTGCATTTCCATGTCGCCCTGCGGGAGAATGATGGGTGAATGGGGATTTCACCAGATGGGCCCAGCTCTGACCCCACCAGCAGCCGCTCACCGCATGCAGCTTCCCGCCACTCCCTATTGGCAATCAAACCCCTCCTTATAACCACCACTTCCCACCACTCCCACCACTCCCAGACTCCTTACCTGGCCTGCCGAGTTCCTTCTAATCTGGCTCCAAATTCAGTTGCTGGCTGCCTCCCCCCCCCCACCCCACCATAGCACAATTCAAGTGAGAACATTTCCCTGAACACAACTTCACCTTCAGGCCAACGTGGCCTTCCTGAGGCTGATTCCAGGCTGAGGAGTCCTCCACTGCCCTTTCTCTCCCAGCTTCTGCCTGTCGAACGTCCTGCCCCTAGCAGACTTTCCATTCAGTGCTAATTACTCCCCTTACTTTTATATTTCCAAAACACGTATTGAACAACCGATCTTCTCAGCCTGGGATCAGCAAACCATGGCCCGTGGGCCAAGTCCAACCCACTACATATTTTTGTAAATAAAGTTTTATTGGAAGACAATCATGTTCCGTTTGTTTGCCTGTGATCTGGGGCTGTTTTCATGCTACAATGGCAGGGTTGAGAAGTTGCTTCAGAGACCATGAAGCCCATGAAACCTAAAATATTTACCATCTGTACGTATGGGAAACAATTAGCCGACCCCTCTCCTAATCTGATCAAATCATTCATTTGTGTTTCTTGTGCGCTTGTGCGTGTGTGTGTGTGCACATGTGGGAAAGCTCCGCCTGTGACTCTAACTGTGTGTCATGAGTCCTGGGGGTGCAGAGGACCTCTGCCCTCCGCCTTCCTGGGGAGGCGTGGCCTAGAGCATGGTGGTTCCTCCATCCTGCTGCCCTCTACCTGCCCAGCTCAGCACCTCCTCCCCATTCCAGGCTCAACTCTCAGCTGAAGATGCTTCTCCCAGGGCCTGGTCCACTGGAGCTTGGGGCAGAGTTTGAAGAAGCCCCGGCTGGAATGCTGGGTCCTAGGGGTGGGCAGGGAGGGTCGGGACCTGGGAAGAAGGCATGTCCTAGGTGGGGCAGGGGAGTAGTCTCCCAACAGGGCCCCGGATCCATGGCCGAGCCAGCCTGGGGAGCCATGCAGCTCTCACCGTGCCCCTGCAGGGAAGGACACCCCTCTCGGCTGCCCACCCATATGCCACTTTCTGCTGCACCCCCCAGGGGGAAGGATGAGGGATGCACAGTGTCGGGGCCCCCCACTCCCATAGCCCAGGCTGGGGCTTCAACGGCAGGAAGCAGCCGTCGCCCTGTGTTGGAGGCCACGTGGACAGCAGGGAGGGGTGGCAGGGCCATGCTTGCCCTGGGATCTGCCGCCTTCGGAGCTGGCCTGCCAGCATCTGTAACTCCACCTCTGTCCCACAGCCGTCTGTCTGCCCATCTGCCTCCTGCTCCAGCTGTGCCCAATTTCCTCTGCTCCTGAGGAGTCCGGTCACACTGAATGGAGGCCACCCCAATCCTGTGTGGCCTCACCTCAATGTAGCCTCTGCTTTGAAGGCCCTGTCTGCAGAGGACCCATACATGGCCAGGGCCGGGGCGTGACCTGTCTGGGGGAGACGGGCCAGTCCACAGCACACGGGGCGACGGTCAAGTCCCCATGGGGCTGGGGAGACCTGCGTTTTCTTTCTTGGTGCAGGTGCTGAGGTCACAGACAGTGGCCGCGGCACGCTGGGCCTGCGCTGTGCAGGGGACATCTGCTGTCCCGACCCGTGGAGGGGTAGGGGAAGGGCTGCCGTGGGGCCGGCTCTGGAGTCTGAGGCTCTGGCCATGCCTCTGTCACCCACCACCTGTGACAACCCAGACAGCCAGTTGGGAAATGAGCCTGACGACACCGTCACCACTGCCATCATCAGGGCCCCCCCGGGGGAAGGGTGGAAGGCTGGCCAGGGAGAACCCTGCTCATGGCGGGCACCCCATAACTTGGCTCCACGTCCTCCCAATGGTGTCTTCCCCATGTCATGCCATCAGGGCCGTGTCGCTGGTGGGCAGCTGGGCACACAGAGGATAGCCCACCCAGAAGCACTGTCCAGGAAGAAGGAATAGCTCTGGTGCCTGGGGAGCAAATGGTCCCCCAGCTTTCCTCTCTCCAGGGTCTCATAAATGCTGGTTGAAGTGGACATGCCCTCCAGCAGTGCCCCCCAGCTCTTCGTTGCTGCTCAACTGCAGGCTGGCAGCTGGGCCCGTCTTCACTTCCTCCGTCCCGTCCCCGCGTCCTGCTTGTCGGGTTTGTGTGGGCAAAGATGACGGTGGCCCGGGACCCTGCTTCCCCAGGGTGCCAGCTCAGGTGAGCACATAAAACAGCTGCCAGCCAGGAGGACAGAGCCTCTCAAGAAGCTCCAGCTGAGCAGGGCAGGAGACGTACTCCAAGAAACCTGCCAGATTGAGCATTTCCATGCTGCCCCCTGTACAACCATGAGGCTGGTTTTGCAGATTTGGGCAAAGCCCAGCCCAGGAAGCCCTGGGCACTGGGAGATGCAGCTGTTAGTGTCCTGGAGCCAGGAGCCCTCTCATGAGCCAGCCTCTCCTCGCTGCCCTCGACAGCCTGAATCAGGGAGGCTGGGCCAGGTGACGTTCAACGTCCTTGACCTCTAGCTGGCCGGACTCCCTGACATCCTTCACATGCCTGGAATCACCTAATTTGTGAAGTCATTCCCCTAACAAACCAGCTATTCATGGCTTCACCCACACCCTGCTTCTTGAAGTTGTATTTACTGAGCAGCTAGTACATGCCAGAGCGAGGCCTCGTGCTTAACTTGTCTGTGTGTTGAATAGGAAGCAAATAACAACCCTGCATGTTAGTCCTAAGCATTCTTTCTGGGTTAACTCAGTTAATCTGGGTGAACTCACTTAAGTGTGAGGTAGCCTCTATAGAAGGTTTACACAGCCTCTAACCTGGTCTTAACTCTATCATCAGTTGAACCGTTCCATTCAAATCCTCCTAACCCAAGGCGGCTGTACAGGAATTAAATGCCACACCTCCGACGTTTATAGGAAGGCATGCAGGCTGACCACAGCTGGGTGGACAGGCATGTGAAGTACGAAACTAGCAGTACCTGACAGTAGTTTTACGTGGCAGTTACCATAGCATCTCTATTTTACAATGGGGAAACTGAGGCACAGTACGTCTGACCAGCTTTTCTCAAGTTGCACAAGTGGGGTCCTAGTGAGGGCATCATGACTGCGGAGCCTGACTCGCCCCCACTGCAGCCTCTCCATGTGTTGGTCCCAGCCCATGGGCCACCCACCAGCGGATGGGCAGAAATACAGCCTCTCAGGCCCACCCTGGGCCCGCGGAATTGGAACCCACGTCTCCAGAGGCCCCCAGGAGACTCCAATGTTGCTTTGGTCTGAGAAGCATTCCTTCACTGCTTTAACTTGCTTTGCGCTCAGGGAGAGGAGTGTGCAAGGATGGCACGGGGAGAGCATGTAGAGGCGCAATACTTGAACTCGGAACCTGGTACCAAATCAGAGGCTCTCTCCTCCGCACACGAGACCTTGGCAAAGGGCAGGAAGCTGACCATTCATTTCAGGGTGAGTTCATTCTCTTTTGCTTGACAGATGGAGCTTTTTCTTAGAGGAGCACTGTGATGGTAGGTTCTGGTGTCAACTTATCCTGGTGATGGCGCCCAGCTGTCTGGCCAGGCAAGCACCGGCCTGTCCGTTGCTGCAAGGATAATTCATAGCTGGTTGGTAAACCAGAAGGCCGGTTTGTTAAATCATCAGTCAGTTGATTGCAGCTATGGCTGACTACATCTATGATCAACTAAGGGGCATGTCTCCTGCAAACAAAGGAATCTAATCAGTTGGATTTGATCTGATCAGTTGGAAGCTTTTAAGGGAGAAGAGAATTTTCACTGTTTCTTCAGTCAGCCAGCCTCTCCTGTGGAGTTTGTTGAGAGCTTTCATTGGAGTTGCCACCTCACAGCCTGCCCTACGAATTTGAGACTCCTGCATCCCAATGATTGCAAGAGACACTATTATAAATCTCATATTTGCAGATATCTTCTATTGGTTCTGTTTCTCGAGAGAATCTTGACTAATACAGCTTGGTATAGGGAGTTGTTCTTGAGAAACAGAATCTTAAAAATGGGTTTGCAATTGGTTTTCTACTCTGATTAAACTCAGAGGCACTAATGACTTTGTTTTCAATAATCAAGATGGCACTGACAGTCCGTAGGGTGAGTTGGAAAGAGAGATATGCAAAGTATCACCATTAGATGGATTCTGCTAATTGTACACTTAGATGAGGCAAGGCTCTGGGTGACAGTGTTTTTGACATCTTAATGGGGTTCTGTGGAGTTAAGCGGTATAATGACATTGGCTGATTGTTCACAGATAAGCTGGATACAGTTATGAGAAAAAGGATGAGCTGAAGGCTTCAAATTTGCAACTTGAATGCTATATGAAATTGTTCAAGTTTCTACGTGTGCCCTGAAAGCACATCTTATTTCTTGAGGCTGCAGACTTGAGATCTCGGAAAACCAGACCCCGAGTCTTGTTGTGTGAGTAGTAGATCTACAACATAAATAAAAAATCTCCACCTTGCAGGTTGCCTGTAATTAAAGTGAGGGCATTGATTAGAAAGGAGTGGGATCCTGAAACCTGGAATGTGGGGACATATGGGTTAATGATGACAGGGGGGACATGGAACCCTGTATGCTGCTGAGCTTCTGCTAGAGAAACCTGTAAGGCACTGTCCTGCGGAGCTAGTTACCACATCTCCAGCCTGCCCTGAAGAAAGAGCTTCCAGCTTCCAGTCCACCCTGAGGAGGCTACCATCCAAATCCCCCTAAAGAGATT
Source organism: Myrmecophaga tridactyla (assembly GCA_004026745.1). NCBI lineage: Eukaryota > Metazoa > Chordata > Mammalia > Pilosa > Myrmecophagidae > Myrmecophaga > Myrmecophaga tridactyla. The sequence continues at coordinate 5,661 of PVIY010011207.1, read as the reverse complement.
AGCCCTTAGTACCTGCCAAACCTGTAACCACCTCCCATCGGGGAAAGCCCTCTCTCCTCTGTCTAGAGTGATGAATCCTGTTTCTCCAGGTGAAATTGCAATGGAAGGCCCTGAGGTCACTGACTTGAAAGACACTTCTAATTCTTTTCATGACCTACCCCCACATCCCTTCTTTTCTTGAAGACCTATAACTAGAGTTCCAACAGGCCTCAAAAGGTGAGGTACCAAGTGTGACCCATGAGGAGGTACCCTATATTCCAAAGAACTGCATGAGTTTTCCAATTTATAAATTGAACAGAAATAAGGGGAACATTAAGGGTGTGTGATGATGCTGTAGGGATGACGTTATGTGTGGGCTCAGCCACACGGACTTCCATTCACCTAGGCCAGCCTACCTACAGCCACTCTTGGGTGCCCAGTCTGCCAGCAGCGGAGACCCACCCCCAGTCCCCGAAATGACACCATTCCCTGAGGTGACCAGCCTGCTACCTGGGGGCAAGCTGATTACATTAAACCTCTTCCATCATGGAAGGGGCAGTGATTTGTTCTCACTAGAATAGACATGTACTCTGAATATGGGTTTGCCTTTTCTTCATGCAATGCTTCCATCAAAGCTACCATCTGTAGACTTACAGAATGCCTTATCCATCGTCATGGTATTCCACACAGCATTACTTCTGATCAAGGAACCCATTTCACAGCAAATGAAGTGCAGGAATGGGCACATGTTCATAGAATTCTCTGGTCTGACCATTGTCCCCATAATCAAGGCACATAATCAAGAAGCAGCTGAGTTAATGGAATGGTGGAAAGACCTTTTGAAGACCCAATTTTGGTGCCAACTAGGTGGAAATACCTTGTAGGGCTGGGGCAGTGTTCTCCAGGAGACTGTGTATGCTCTGAATCAGCATCTGCTGTATGGTGCTGTTTCTCCCATAGCCAGGATTGAGGGGTCCAAGAATCAAGAGGTGGCAGCATTTACCATCACCCCTAGTGATCCACTAGGAAAACTTTTGCTTCTTGTCCCTGAAACCTTAAATTCTGCTAGTCTACAAGTCTTAGTTCCAAAAGGAGGAGTGCTTTCACCAGGAGACACAAAAATGATTTCACTGAACGGGAAGTTAAGACTGCCACCTGGCCACTTTAGGCTTCTCGTGCCACTGAATTAACAGGCAAGAAAAGGGAATACTGAACTAGCCAGGGTGATTGACCCTGACTATCAAGGGGAAATAGGACTGCAACTACACAATGGAGGTAAAGAAGAGATTTCCTGGAATTTAGGAGATCCCCAAGTCATCTTTTAGTACTACTATGCCCTGTGATTAAAGTCAACAGAAAACTGCAACAACCCAATCCAAGCAGGACTACCAATGGCCCAGAAACTTCAGGAATGAAGGTTTGGTTCACACCACCTGACAAAGAACCACGGCCAGCTGAAGCGCTTGCTGAGGGTAATGGAAACATGGAATGGGTAGTGGAAGACGGTAGTGATCAATATGAACTACGACCACGTGACAAGTTTCTGAAATGAGGACTGTAATGGTATGAATATTTCCTCCTTGTTTTGGTTTATGCATAGTTTATTTGTATATGCAACGAATATCTTGTTTTCTTCTTATCATATGAAATAAAGTGTATTGTTCATGTTATGGCATTTAAGTTATAGGATATCAAGTTTAAGACTGGATGTCACTTAAGGACTTGTACCCTATTCTGGAGAAATTTAGTTGTTTCTGGCTTTACACAGGACAGTCGAATATTGTTAGGCATGGCATATATTTGTTGTGCTCTATTTAGAGATTAAGCATGTTTCCAGATGATGTGTATAGCTGCCAAGTTGACAAGGGGTGGGCTGTGATGGTTCGGTTCGGCTGTCAACCTGGCCAAGTGATGATGTCCAGTTGTCTGGTCAGGCAAGCATTGGACTGACCATTGCTGCAAGGATATTTCATGGCTGGTTAGTCAGCTGAAAGGTTGATTTATTAAATCATCAGTCAACTTATTGCATCTGTTGCTGATTACATCTACAATCAACTAAGGGCTCATCTCCCCAAATGAGAGAATCTAATCAGTAAATCGGTTGAAGACATTTACGGAAGAAGAGAGAATTTTCACTGTTCTTCAGCCTGTAAGCCTCTCCTGGGGAGGTCATCAATACCCTTCATTGGAGCTGCCAGCTTCATGGCATGGCCTACAGACTTGGAACTCTTGCATTCCCATGGTTGTGTGAGACACATTTATAAATCTCATATTTACAGATACCTCCTGTCAGTTTTGTTTCTCTCGAGAACCCTGACTAATACAAACGCTGAGATGGAGGAGCCACACATCCTGAAGCAGGAGCCAGGCCCACACTGTGGCCAGGGAGAGCATCTGGACAAGATACGCAACTCAAGTGTTGGCTACCCATGCTTGGCCTTGGGCTGCACCCAGGGGGCTCTTTCCTGCCCACAGCTGGGAAGGAAGAATGGCCTCAGGTGTAAGAAGAGAAGGGCTTGGCAGGAATTCAAACAAAAATAACTAACAAAATATAGAAGGTGGTGGCTCAGGAGCAATCAAGATGTGGGCTTCAGGGCAGGAGCAAGTGCAGGAATTCTTTTGCTGCAAACCAGATGAGGCAGATATTGGAGGATGCAATGTTCTTGGGGGCAGCCCTGTACCCCTCTAGCTGGTGCCAAGTCTCTTGGCTGCACCATTATTTTTTAGAAAGTATTTTTATTGAGAAGTCTTCACACACATACCATCCATACATGGTGTACAATCAATGGCTCACAGTATCATCACATAGATCATTTTTTAGAACATTGGCATCATTCCAGAAAAGAAATAATAATAAAAAAAACCTCATACATTCCATATCCCATACCCCTCCCTATCATTCATCACTAGTATTTCAATATACCCAATTATTTGCTCTTTATCCCCCAGTATTAATTATTTATTTTTTATCCTTATTTTTTTACTTATCTTCTATACCCTGGATAAAAGGAGTATCAGACACAAGGAGGTTTTCACAATCACAAGTCATACTGTAAAAGTTATATCTTTATACAATCTTCTTCAAGAATCTAGGTTACTGGAACACAGCGCAGCAGTTTCAGGTACTTCCCTACAGGCACTCCAATACACCATAAACTAAAAAGGGATATTTGCAGAATGCATAAGAATTACCTCTAGGGTAACCTCTTGCCTCTTTTTGAAATCTCCCAGCCACTGAAACTTTATTTTGTCTCATTTCTCTCTTCCCCCTTTTGGTGAAGGCCCTCAGCAGCATTCTTGCCAAGGAATCATCCAGGTCCTGCTTGCATGCTTCCAGGAGCAGGAAGCTCACTTCTCCCTGAGGAAGCCCTTCTGATGTTCAGGCCACTCCAACTGCTGAAAGCCACTTCTCATGACAAACTGGGGCCTTCTTCCCTGAAGTGTCTAGACCTCTGCATTAGCAGGGTTTATGCCCCCTTAAGCATAAGATGGCCCTCTTGACAGCTGAGACCAACAATGACATGAGTTCTGAGGGCTGGGTGGTGCAGTGGGAATCCAACCTACCCTGTCCATGACCACTGCAGCAGCCTGCTCCAGTGGGGGACCTGAGAGGAGCCTATTGGAAGACCCCAGGAGCAAGGAGAAGATGGATAATTCTGGGTAAAAGCTGGGAGCAAGAGGTGGAAACAGGGAGAGACTGGCCTAGCTGTGTGTCTGAAGCAAACTTGTTCATGGGAGTCTAGATTGGAGGCCCCCTCTTTATGGCATCCCTTGGAGAATACATTTCTTCAAGTTTCCTTTGTGCAACAGGAGGGCTTGGGATGGGGGCTTCTGAAGGAAGGGCATCATGTAGTGTGAGAGGGCCTGGTAAACTGTGCTTTATGCCAGTTGAGGGAGGACATGAAGAAGACATTAGGTGAACATAAAGGAGAACTTGAAAGTTTGAAAAAACAAATTGCAGAACTTATGGGAATGAAAGCCACAATAGAAAAGATGGAAAAAAAAGAATGGAAACCTACAATAGAATAGAAGAGGCAGAAGAAAGGATTAGTGAACTAGAGGTCCGGACATCTGAAATCCAACATACAAAAGAAAATACAAGGAAAGTAATGGAAAAATATGAGCAGGGTCTCAGGGAATTGGATGACAACATGAAGTGCACAAATTTATGTGTTGTGGGTGTCCCAGAAGGAGACAAGAAGGGAAAAAGAGGAGAAAGATTAACGGAAGAAATAATCACTGAAAATTTCCCATCTTTCTTATGAAAGACTTAAAATCACAGATCCAAGAAGTGCAGTGTACCCCAAACAGACAAACTTCTAAATACTTACTAATCAAATTGGCAAATGTCAAAGACAAAGAAAGAATTTTGAAATCAGCAAGAGAAAAGCAATCCATCACATACAAGAGAAGCTCAATAAAATTATGTGTGGATTTCTTAGCAGAAACCATGGAAGTGAGAAGGTAGTAATATGATATATTTAAGATTCTGAAAGAGAAAAACTGCCAACCAAGAATTCTATACCCAACAAAACTGTCATTCAAATATGAGAGGGAGGTTAAAATATTTTCTGACAAACAATCACTGAGAAAATTTGTGACCAAGAGACTGGTTCTATAAGAAATATTAAAGGGAGCACTACAGGCAGATTGTTTAGTCTTAATATTATTACACTATGTATTAATAAAATTAACAATATTAATACACTATGTATTAATAAAAGGAACAATTCAACAAGAAGACATAACAATCATAAATATTTATGCATCAAACCAGAGTGCTCCAAAATACATGAGGCAAACTCTGATAACATTGAAGGGAGAAGTAGACACCTCTACCATAATAGCTGGAGACTATTCTTTTAATGTGCTGCTGGATTCAATTTGCAAGTATTTTGTTGATGATTTTTGCATCTATAGTCATGGTCTGTAACTTTCTTTTCTTTCAGTATGTTTGTCTGGCTTTGGTATGACAACTCTCATCAATGGATAGACCATCTAGACAGAGGATCAACAAGGAAACAGCATTTTTTAATAATACAATAAGTAAACTAGACTTAACAGACATTTACAGAACCCCACAATAGCCAGATGCACATTTTTCTTAAGTGCTCATGGATCATTTTCAAAGATAGATCATATGCTGGCTCAATAAATTTAAAGACTGAAATTATACAAAACACTTTCTTGGATCATAATGGAATAAAGTTGGGAATCAATAACCGGCAGAGCACCTGAACATTCATAAATATATGGAGACTAAACAACATACTCTTAAACAACAAGTAAGTCAGGGAAAAAATTATAAGAGAAATCAGTAAATATCTCGAGGCAAATGGAAATGAAAACACAACATTTCAAAATGTATGGATGCAGTAATGGAAGTACTGAGAGGGAAATTTATTGCCTTAAATATCTGTATTAAGAAAGAAGAAAGAAGGAGGGCCACGGTGGCTCAACAGGCAGAATTCTTGCATACCATTCTGGAGACCTGAGTTCAATTCCTGGTGCTTGCCTATGAAAGAAAGAAAAGAAAGAAAGAAAGAAAGAAAGAAAGAAAGAAGGAAAGAAGGAAAGAAGGAAAGAAGGAAAGAAGGAAAGAAAGAGAGAGAGAGAGAGAGAGAGAGAGAGAGAGAGAGAGAGAGAGAGAGAGAGAGAGAGAGAGAGAGAGAGAGAGAGAGA